>PVJH01021603.1:0-38238 GCA_004026705.1 Nesogale talazaci
AATGTCTCTCAAATGACTTAGGTTTTACTATATAGTAACTGTAGTTGCCCAAACAAAAAAACAAAACAAAGCAAAATCAAACCTATCGCTCACCTGATGTGGAAAATTAATCATGTACAATGAGTTCAATAATGTCCTCAACTTAATAAAGAACTGATTTAACTCTGGTCATGAGCTGGAAGTAACTGAACATTTTAGCAATAGAAAAAATACGCATTTAGAACATGCTTTCGTTTAAAATACTGAAGAAAATTTTAAGACACTTGTATGAATAGCAATTAAAAAGGTGCATTCAATGAGGGTTTTTATTTCAATTATCCACAAAACAATAATACTTTATAAAAATATTAAGTTTTAGGCGACCATTATTCATTTAAAAAAGTGTTTGTGCTACAAGGTCCTTTTGCCAACTTCCATTTTTGGTAAGGGTTAAGTTCCACATTCAGATACTGAAGACAAACAGCTGTTAAAAAAATTTCAAATGTACAAAGTTTTGTGTCAACAATTTAAAAAATACATAACCATTTAAACTCAACAAACAAGAAGTTAGTGTTTATCTCCTCATTACACAACTGTTATTACAAGGAGCTGTGCCACTAATTTAAAACCTATCAGATGCCATCAACTTATCATGGCTTATTTTTCTTAACAGAATGAGTTCAGAAACATGATTTTGCTACCATTTTGTAAAATGCTTAGAAAAGTTACATTAGTTCACACACAGCCCTTTAAAAATCCGATGTCTCAGGGTATAAGGATGGCACTCTCCTTAGAAGATCCGCTTGTTAAAGGGGTTCAACACTAAGCAGGTACGTAAACATATGAAACAATCACAATTTTCAGTACCAGCACTGTGGCCAACTAGCATGAAATTCACCTGTCACATTTAAAAGTGGTTTGAATTTTGACACAGATACCATGGCACACGTGTCAATCTCGTGATTAAATCAGGGAGCGCTGATCCAAAAAACCCAGTCCCCTGCCACGGAGTTGACGCCGACTCCTAGGAAGCCTGGATAGGATTTCAACGTAGACTAGCGCCTGGCACTCGATGCAGGAGGCAGCCTCATCGTTTCCTCACAGGGTAGCGGGTGGGGCGGATCCACTGCCCTTTGTTAGCAGTCCAACCTTTACCTAACAGCACTTCCAGGGCTCCTTGTCTTAAGTGATAGGTAAAAAGTATATTCCTAAAATATGGGGACCAGTTATTATTGCTTTATTTAATGTGTGACCATAAAACAGAGTGTTTAAAAACATAAAGATCAAAGTTTTTAATCTATTCGAGTCGGTTTTCCTTTGCTAGCCACTTAAAGAAGGGGTGCTATTTATTTATTTGTTTTTGGGGCATCACTGCCCTCTGGTGGTGGGAGTAGGAGGCCCAGCCTTTGCTCCTGTGGAGCTGGAACTGAACCTCCATCCCAGTGGGCCACAGTCTCGCACACAACCACTATACCACCGGGGCTCAGCCCATGAAGGGGTGCTATTTAAATTCACATATGGAAACTTCTGAGTTAGTATATAAAGTCTTTTAGGTTTCACTGCTATGCTTTACACAGGGAAAAAAATATCCCTTTCACCACTGTCATTATTTTGAATTAAGTTTTCCTCCCCAAAAGGGGAAAAATGGCCATCAGTGAACAGTTAAAAACTAAATGGATTCAAATAGAAATTTGAAATCTGGAGTTCCCAAAATGCTCTAAGGAAATGCTGTGTCACCGTAAGTGTGATAACTTCACTATTAGGAAAAACTCATTTTCTAACTATACCTTGTAGCTCTTAGGAGTTTAGACTGCACAAAGGAGGAGCACTGAGTGTCAGCAAAGCCATTCTGTCACTATCTGACGACAATATTAAATATTCCACCCCTCTACCTGTAAAACTTTCACATTTTCTTTTCTATTTCTTTTAAATATGTCTGCTTCTCATTTAGTCTATATTCAGTAACAGCAAAAGTGCATTCAAGTCCCTGATCTAGTGTTATTCTGTATTTGTGGCACCAGTCACCATAAGTACATCCTAGGAACATCTCACAGTACCAAGTCTTTTATTTATTTTTAAGGACTATTTAAATGCTGGGTCTTTATTTTTCATGCTATCTAGAGGTTAAAAGTTTTCTCCCTTAGATTATATAGTATAATTTCAATTATATATTGGCTTTCATTTTAATCAATGCAACCATATTAAAAAAAAATCAACTCACTTTCTAGTTACCTTCATTACCCTAAATTGAACTATTCAGAAAATAATTACAAATGAAAAAAATTATGCTACGTTCCAGTTCCATGAATATGAGTATTACCATAATGCATTATACTTTTAAATTCTGCTGAGGTCTGACATTTAATCAAGTTTTAGATGTTGTTTATATTCCTTTTTGAATCCATAGAACTTGGCCCATCTCCATATCTTAAAACTGTATATTAACTTCAGTTCAACTCAGAAAAAAATGAGAATTTAAAACAAGGAAGAATCCCAAGAAATTAAAAAATATATATCTGGAATGGAATTGCTTGGTCCCATGAAATTAATGGCATAACTTTTTCTCTCTGCCAAGAATACTTTCCCTGGACAATTCTGAATTTGGGGAGGAAACTAGCCTTGTGGCTCTTCATTGTCATTGCTATCACCCACAGTCATTGCTATTTTTACTCGACTTTCTTTGGATCCTGAAATGTGTTGCAGAATCATCATTGGTACTTTATAGTTTAACTCTGGGGCCGGGGCGGGTTGGTTTTGTGCAACCATATCAGTGATTCCAGTTGACCATAAAAAACCATGCAGAGTAAAGAAGAGTTTCTTCTTCTGACTTCTGTACATAAGTGAGGAATGCTACTCGAGTTCTTGCCACGCTGGCAGGTTTGTGCACCAGAAACAGGCTACTTGGCTTAGAGGTTTTCTCCTGGTTGGTACTGTGGCTCTGTGGCAGTAAAGTAGTCTTCCAGGAAGGACTGAATATACTCGAATGTTGGTCTTTCCTCAGGGTCCTTCTTCCAACAAAGATTCATCAATTCATGTAGGGACTCTGGGCAGCCCTGAGGGCAAGGCATCCTATATCCTCGCTCCACCTGCTCCAGCACTTCACGGTTCACCATACCTAGCACACAAGATTCCAAAGGTCAATGGGGTCGGACACAGATGATCAAGATCGTCAGCTTAGCCGACAAGGACTTCAAAATATTGTTATGCTTCAACAGAAAAGTTCTGCAGATGATAGAAAAGGATTGGATCCTTTGAAGAGGAAACAAATGGACCTAACTTATTCTTTTTAGTTACTTCATCTAATCCCTATGTCTAGTAATTTTATACTAAGCATTATAAATAGATTATTTGGGATTATTATTTTTCTTACAGGATGTTATGTCTTATTCTAAGAGGTACCTAAATGAAGATTACAAGGTGATCTTGCCAAAGCTTGGTTTCTGTTTTGTTATTCAAGTCTATTTCTGTTTTCCCTTTAATACTAGATGCATGATCTTTTTTTGTTCTGTTTTGTTTTGGGGGCATCACTGCCCTCTGGTGGTGGGAGTAGGAGGCCCAGCCTTTTGCTCCTATGGAATCACTGCTGGAATCAAACCTCCATCCCAGTAGGCCGCAGTCCCGAGCGCAACCACTACGCCCCCGGGGCTCAGCCCCAGAGCATGATCTGTCTTGGGTGTCTCGATCCCATGACATGGACTGGAAATGAGCAGTACAGAGAGCTCTGCTCGGGTGAGCTCTGGTCCCCTCCCTCGCCCCCTAGTGACTATTCTCTGTCAGAACTCTCACTAGTCTCATCCTGTGCATGTGCCAATTACAGGAGTTTCCAAAGACCTAAAGGTAATTTGTAAGCAAAATTTTTGCCAAAGGAAAAAGAGCTAAGGGGAACTACTGGGCATTTGTTTTATGAGATTGTTCTATCTTGAGGATTGTGGCATCACTGGCTGTGTTGCTCTAATGTCAAATAATTTCAAAAGAAACAGAAATAAAGTCCCCCTCCCTGTATCCTTGCTCCTAATAAGCCCACTAAAAATTAATGATCTACGCAGGACCCAATGGAATGCAAGCTTACCGGGATACGGCACTCGGCCCTTCGTTACTAGTTCTGTCTGAAGAATTCCAAACGACCATACATCAGATTTGATTGTAAATCGGCCATATAGTGCAGCCTCGGGAGCTGTCCATTTGATTGGAAACTTTGCACCTAAAACAATATTTAAAATCATGTACAAATAAAAATCACCCCCAACCCTTAAAGGTCTACTGTGTAAATATGGGAATAAGCCCGGCTGATTTTCTGTCAATATCTTTATTGTGTGCTGGTGTCAAATTCTTCTTCAAAAGTACAAGAAACATGGGGGGGAATTCTTTAATTTTCTTCTTGACAAGATAATCCATAGTATAATAAACAAGAGTTGGTAGTGGGAAAACAGAAAATCATGCAAGCAAAGAGAAATAGAGGCTATTGTAAGTAGCAGCAAGAAGGTAGCTCTGTACTATCTGACGCCTTGCCATTGTGCTAGTTAACTATTGGTAGATGAGGGTATATTCTATTGGATTATTACACCGATGGATTTCTTTTTTATCACAACTTCTATTTTCTTTCTGGAAAATCTTATCACATCATGCTAAAATACATAATATACCACGCTACTTTATTCAGCTATGTAGTATATACTTAATGTATATATACCTTCTATGTATAAGGCATTATACTAATTGTTAAGGGTAATACAAAAATAATACCTTCAAGAAGTTTAGATGTACAATTAGGAGGAATACAACACTATCTTATATACACACATAAATAACTTGTAAGTATGCAAGTGTTTTAAATTGTAGATCACTAGATGTTTACACAAATAGAAGGTCCATTCTCCGTCCCACAATCACAAAAAGCTTTACTTAAAAAAAATTGGGCAGCTAACTTAAACCTTAAAGAGTGGCTAGAATTTTAGGGCTGAGCCCCGGTGGCGTAGTGGTTGTGCGCGGGACTGCGGCCCACTGGGTTGGAGGTTCAAATCCAGCAGCAAGGCTGGGCCTCCTACTCCCACCACCAGAGGGCAATGATGCCCCCCCCCAAAAAAAAAACCAAAAAAAAAATAGAATTTTTACAGCTAAAGGTGGCTAGAAACAAGAAGACATTGCAGCTGAAGAGAATTGTACAACAGTATGGAAGTTGCAAAGGAAGCACTGTTTCTAAGGTAGGGCTTTCTCTCCTTTGGCACTACTTTGGTTGGGGGATAATCCCGAACATTTCACAGTGGTCCTGGTCTCTCCCCACTAGATAATTGCAGCAGCATTCAAGCAGTAACAACCAAAAAAACATCTTCAGAAAATTGCTAAATGCCTCCCTGGCTGAGAAAGTGGTTTAGGGACCACTGTTGTCATTGACAGTCACGAGTCTACTATAATAAAAAAGGATCAAATATCAATTCAAAGGAAAGTATTAGTAAACCCCTTTTTTTTCTGTGGTTATTTTCAACATGTTTATGTGGTGTTAAAATATTATTTTCCTTATATGAAATGATGTCAAAAGAGGATAGCTTATTTGGGGGAGCGAGGTGGGAAGTATATGTCCACAAGATGGTCTTATATTGTAAAATTTTAAAATAATTCTATCTGAGGCATTGGCAGGTGAGTTCCTTGATAACAGAAACCAGGCCTTCTTAGTTCTGCCCTCGGGTCTCACGTATATAGAAATGCAAACAGTTCTGACCAGTAAGCCAGGACTAGAGTAGAATACCAGAAAGTCATGGTGTCATTTTTCGTAGGTGTGGAAGGTCACTGAAGGCTCAGGCAGGATGGGCAGTTCCTGCAGGGGAGTACAGTGGACCACACTGACCCTCTGCCTCGGGGCTATTTTCTTTCTCCTCAGACCCTGCTCTTGGGCCATCACTTCTGGCTCTCTCTACTGTTAAGTATTTTTCACATACTCGTGACTTTCATCGCAGTGCTCTTTAACTAACTTGCTTTATGTCTGTTTATATTTACATCCACCATGCCCATTTAAAAATGTAAGTTCCTTTGGGGTAGATAGAGTCTGTGTTACTGAAATCTGTGTTCTTCTGGTTCTGAGTATCTACTGACTACATCGTTGCTAGTATTTACTAAGTCTCTACTACGTGCCAGGCAAGTTCTGGCAGGCTCTGTACATCCATTATTGTATGTTTTACACTCTAGGAAAGCAGACTCTCCCCTACACTTGCTTTGTAGGCGAGGAGGCTGAGGCTCAGTCAGAAAGGTGAGACAAGGTGGAAGGGATCTCTCAGCGAATAACAGATGGATGGAGATATGCATCTGCATACTAAACATGCAAGGTCACCTTCGGTATCTGCTCTTTAATTGTGTATTGAATATGTGTTTACAGACAGACCGAATGGAAGCGCAACATGTCTAAGTTCTAAAAGGTCCCTTCACTCTTTACAGTGCTAATCTTCCATGTTTTGGTTTACCATAGGTACTTAATAGTTCATAAGCATATTAAAAGAATTTGTGCCATCGTTACCACAATCAATTTGATTATTATTTTTTCTTGTAGTAATTATTAGCTCCCCATCTCCTCCAATGCATTCTGTTCGGTAGGAAGGCTACTCACATCCCTGGTCAACAGTCAGACGGCATTCCCATGTGAGGAGCCTGCCAATTGGATTTTGGGATTTCACTGTCATTCATAGCTTTGTACAAACCAGGTGCTCTGGACCATTTTTCACACTTTTCCTGGTCCTTAGGGTAGAAAAATCTGGGTGGTTTATACTGTGTTATAAGAATTAAAAAATGTATATGTTGGCCTGGGAGAGTGCCCTACTGGCTGTACTTATAAAGAATACCCAATCATAGTATCATTTATTAGACATAAATTTATGAATTAAAAACAATGTTTTATGATTCTTTTGTGGTAACCTAAGACTAATTTTGGTTTATAAAACGCTGTATGTTCACAAGCATGCAAACTAAGAAGACCCTTTGGTTATGATGTTACAAGCACTTAACTAAAAGAAAGTTTTACCTTGTCTTGCAGTATATTCATCATCTTCAATCAACCTCGCTAAACCAAAATCTGCTATTTTACAAACAAGATTTTCTCCTACAAGAATATTAGCAGCCCGAAGATCTCGGTGAATGTAGTTCATTCTTTCAATGTAAGCCATACCATCAGCAATCTGGGGTGGGGGTGGGGGTGGGGGTGGGGGGATGGAGACAAAAACCAAAAACAGTGTTATAAAAGGTAACATCAAAAAGAAAATCTTGCTAAATGTTATACCAGATTACTGGGGGGACAAAACCCCAATATCTTGAAAGGAACTACTGAGAAGAGGACACAGTCTCTACTAGTTAACGGTAAGGTAATATTAAATACTGTAATTGAATACAACAGGCTAAAGGTTTCAAAAACTGAGAGGCCATGATTTCAACTACTCCATTCAGTCACCATTTGGGGCATAATGAACATGTGTTTTCTTTTGTTATTAGTTAAGAGGAACGTCAGAGGGTTAATGAAGACAGGAATACTGATGGGTACAATACAATCGAGGTCCAAATCTGAGGACACTCATCTGAGCTATCCAAATGATAAAGATCTTAACCACATAGTGTGTGTTTGTGTGTGTGTGTGTGTGTGGTGGTGGTGGTGGTGGTGGGGGGAAGTCAGTAAACAACAGCTTGCTGACCAAAGTGGCTTGTTTTTGTATGGCAAGGGAACTACAAGTTATTTTTAAAGAAAGAAAATGGAGAAGATGAGAATAGGAAAAGATAGTGAAAAAACAAAAATGAAGGATGGAAAAGAAGACTTAATAACAAAAAAAATAAATAACAAACCATTTGTGAACACAAAGCCCTACATATTAATTTATCTGGCCATGTACAAAAAGGGTGTGCCAATCCCAATCACAGAATGTCTAAGAATCTTGAATTCAGGAGGGAGGGTCAGGCCTGGTATATACTAAAACTTTTAGAGGTTTCTCTAAACTGGCTGATCCTGGGGATCTCTGGACACCCACTGAGAGATAAGGGACCTACGAGAATAAGTCACAAAGTACTTTGACAAAATCACGGAAACTTTTATTAAACAAAAAAAATCAAAATGTGAAGCTAGTGTCTCTTCCATTTTCTTTACTTAGAGGTATATATATACCTCTAAACGCAGAGCTTCTACCTTTATATATAATTTTCCAAAAGAATTCTCTACTTTTCTATTAGAACACCTCAAAATGGGTTCCTTTCTAATGTTGAGTTTGGGGGACAAGAAGAAGCTTAAAGTGGCAAGCCCAGGGCGGCAGGGTGGATGGACAGCCTGAGAGGGTCCTGCGGAGTGGTAGCACAAGTGAGGGAAAATAATGAGCCAGACCTGGCAGGCAGGGGGCTCCCCATTCCTGATGAGAGGATCGAGAGAGAGCAAAGGTATTCTCCCACAGGCTTGCATAACCTTGGGACTACCAGGTCCCAATAAGTACTTTTGTAACAAGGTGGACAGGTACTAGCAGCACATACTTAACAGATGGGCAGGTACTAGATTTAAGATGGAGGTGTGACCTCGGATCCCCCTGAGCTCTCTCCAGGGGGAATAATCTGTGATCAGTGTCAGAAGGGAGATGAGATGGGTGCCCTTGTGAGGGGTGGCCGATAGAGCTGGACTGCTCACAATGACAGCCATATGCTTGTAAGAAGCATCTCCCAAGTAGCACTATTACGGAGGGACACTGGGGGATGTTTTTTAGTCTGGGGAATGTGGCTGAGATTCAGCTCTGTCTCGCAAATGTGAAGGCCTTCCTCTACCCGTCGGCCTCCCAAACTCCTCTCTGGATCACGCTAGGAAATCCAAGACACTTTCCTGGCTATAACTGATTCCATTAAATCTTTATTGTCTTTAATCTTCTTAAAACATGGATGGAAATTATCAGCTGAGCTAGCTGATTTCTGAGCAGTGGTTTTGACACCCATCAAGCTGAAAGCTTGTTGAAGTCAGGATGTTGACATAAAATTGAAAATGTTGAAACAAGTAAGATCCTGACTTCCACCGTTATCATATCAAGGGTAATTCTATAGTCTTTTCCAACCAGTTTCTGGACTTCAGCCACAGTCACTTCATGCGTCAAAGTCGAATGATCTTTTCTCTCCTGGCTCATCTTTCAGGTCTTTGTGACCTTCATGAAACATGCTTGATTTCTGTTTTACGGGGAGCAACACTTTCATAAATTTATTGGAAAGCTTCAATGGTTTGAAAAGATGTCCTCTTCGGTTTTGTTAAAAATTTTACCATTGGCCTGATCTCAGAACTGCTTTAGTCTGATGCGACAAAAGTATCACTTTTTGGGAAGGGACTCTACTAAGACTAAAACAAGTATATTATGGAGAGCATTGCTCTGCAGCCATCTGCTGAGTGCAGAGACATGCTTAAAATTACCTGGGTTGTAATAAATCCATGCATGTATGGACTGGAACTTCAACAGGAATATATGTGTGTATATGTATATATATGTATATATATTACTTAGCCCTATAAAACTGAAATGTCATTAGCGCCAGTAAAATGCTGCACAAATACCCACAACAGATTAGAAAGTTAAAATACTTACTTTAATTTTAAAAATAAAACTTCAGAAAAGCAAATATTTCCTACTCAATTTTAATAGTATGTAAACACCTCCTTCCTTATCTTGGGTATTCAATTTAAAAACTGACAGGCAGTTTAGATTCCCAATATTTTTACAATAGCAAAAATTCATTTTCTTAGAATATCTGTTGAAATATGAGAGAGCTTAAAAAGTTCATGGAAAATGCATAGCATGAAAAGCCTTGCATGGATTTCTAAATCTTTAAACCTCAAAATAAATTCACACTAACTTGTCTGAACAAAATCTCATGTGAACACGAGGAAGGATAACAGATCAGTTTGGAAATAACAAAAAGAATTCAGCTAAAATTTGAGCAAGAACATCAATTTTATGATGAAGCTTGGGTAGAAGAATGTTGCTTTGTGGGAAATTTAAGAGGATACTGCCTACAGAGAAATCCGTTACAAATGAATGGATAATTTTAAGGATGAAGCCAAAATGAAGATTGTTCAGCAGCAGACCTCCCCTTTCAGCTTATGAAATAAAAATTAATCTTGCTCAGGCCCTAGCTTAAGAAGAATACTAAGAACAGGAAGCAATAGCCGATTACCAGATTCATCTTAATAGACTCAGCTTATGTAATTCTGATTAAAAAACTAAAGTTGAGCAAACGTCCCACTTGGTGGGTGCCAAAACTGTTGCGCTCAGAGCTTTCAACGGACATTTTAAATAAGCAAGATCAAGTTCCTGAAGCGTTTCTTAGATCAACTGTACAACAGGAGGCAGACCTATAGCAAAGAAAAAGCAAATTGAAGCATCGACTCCTAAGAGGTGGGAGGGGTCCAATCAAAGCAAAAATGGACTCTTCAAGAGCCAGGTCAAGGTAGCAGTTCTTTGGAAAACCCCAGGGCATTCTGCACATTGATTTTTCTGGAGGGACAAGCCCTGGTAACATCTGCTTCTCGTGAGAGTGTTTTCAGAAAGTGAGCCAAAGCACAGGGAAAGATTCCTTCCTGCTGGCCACCAGGGAGATGCGCCTATGTAGCCCTCTCATCACACGAGGGCCACTTTGCAAGTTTTCACAGGAAATCAGCAGATGGTCATCTTACAGTCCCTTTGACTGCTTTTGTTTCCTCATCTTAAAAAAAAAAAAACCTTTACAGGGCACATATTATTCTTCTGTTAATAATGCAAAACAGACTACATAAAATAGCAAATTCCCTGGGCCCTCAGGATGGGTTAGCCTCAAATCTTACAAGTGTAAGATGACCTTGATAAAACTTATGCTGAGTAGTTTACATTTTTAATCTTTTAATTCCATTTCTCACAAACTTTTTAAAGTTCCCTCATACAACTACATATGCATTTAATATGATGTCTTAGTTTCTAAAAGAGCAAAAATGAACTGGGAATGAAATAGCTAGCTCTAGTATTGCTTCTACTACCAACATATCACTGTGCTTTGGGCACCTCTTTTTCAAATACTATGTTATCTGTTTCAGTTCTGAAAACGTCATGATTTCACTAAAGGAGACCTCCTTCAATGAAACATAAAATTGCCCTCATTTTGCAAAGAACGAACCTACCACCTACTCCTAAGAATTATTCATTGCAATCACCTTCACTTGTTGCACATACCACTTTAAAATGAATGAAAAGGGTTTTCTTGCACTAAAGTAAGCCAGGGAAGAACCAGGTGATCCCGTTCCTACCTACGTACAAATTCTTACAGGTACATATAGGAACAGGTCTTAATTATATCCTCAGAGCTACCTGTATATAAATTATACAATTCTGCCAAGATGAGTCTACATTTTTAATGTATATCTTAATTCATGTACATATATATACACAAGTACCTGTGCAGCCATATCAACCAGTTGTGGGAGCTTCAAAAACTTTCCATCTCCCTCCTTAAGGAAATCTAATAAGCTTCCTGCAAAAGAGCGTAGGCAAACCTTAAAAAAAATCTTAAAATCAGTATTGAAACAAATACTCTTTACTCCCCACCCCCACTCCACCCAGATCACCACACCATAAGACTTGAGGTTTCATTTTTATTTTTTGCAGCTTGAAATTTCTTAATAATTATCCTTTAGGGCTGAGCCCCGGTGGCGTAGTGGTTGTGCGCGGGACTGCGGCCCACTGGGACGGAGGTTCAATTCCAGCAGTGGGGCTGGGCCTCCTACTCCCACCACCGGAGAGCAGTGATGCCCAAAAACTAAAAAAAAAAACCTAAAAAAAAAAAATTAAAAAAAAATTATCCTTTAATATTCTAAAATTTATACTTTCACATGCAATACATATTTCTTTTAAATGTAAAATTCAGTAATGTCACTGTGATGATTATGTACCGTATTTTTTGGAACTTAAGATGCTCCTGGTCATAAGACACACACTGTTTTTAGAACAGGAAAAAAAAAAATCGAAACCAAATAGTACCAGTATACTAAAATGTTCTGGGGTACCACTCTTTCAGACCAGAAGACACACCCTCATTTTACCTCCATTTTGGCAGGGAAAAAGTGTGTCTTATGGGTTAAAAACTATGGTAATCTGTTGTCAGTTTGAGACTTAGGGGTGAAGGGAAGGCGTTCAGCTTGTCAGGTTGCAACTTGACAACCTCATTTGGAGGCAGTGAGGAGATAAATAGCTCGCTGGAGGCAGGGCACACGCACACTCCCTATGCAACATTCCTGCTGGGAAGACACACGGAGCTACACTAGAGGCCTGAAACTGAAGAAGCCACGTGGAGACCCGGGCCAGCACTGAGATGCGTCCACTACCCCGATCCACAAGACTTTACACCCACTGGCCTGTGATCTTCCTGTATTAGGCATCGTTGTATGTGGTGCAGGAGTCTGAAGAGGAATTGATAGATGGTTATAGGACATATGGGCTAGTATGTGACTTAAGGACTTAATCTGGACTGTGCTGTGATGTTTTGTCAATATTCAACTGCTCTTGTATATGAATTTGTTTCTCCAGTCTACCCAGACCAACACAGTCACCAAATTAGGGGCATTCATCCTTTATTTCGATCAAAATCAGTGGTCCCGATTTTGATCCAAAAAGCAGTACTAGATAATTTTATATACTTTAAAGTTAATTTGAATCAAGAGTTTGAACAACTGGGATTACTTGGGGTAAATGAAATTAAATGTAGGTTGCTAAATGAGTTGCCGTGACAGCACTGGCTCAACCAACTTCTCTCCATTTTCAGATACCCTAAAATCGCAACGCACCAAACACATACGAAGGGAAGTTCGGCTGCCGCTCTTCTAGTAATGGTTAAAAACTTAGTATCTGCCTGAATTTAATCAAGAGAAAACAACAGACAAACCTGAAACAAAGTACTTTTTAAACAAGGGCTTAAAAATGTCATGGAACAATTCCATTATCTTTGAATTTCATTTTTTCCGTGGAAACTTTGAAGTCCTCTCATTAGACAATTGCACTATTCTCATTAAAAGTTGTAAGCTTTGAGTCCTTGAAACCTGGGGCTGTGGCCCATCTTTGAAACTGAGAAGGTCCTGCTTCTCATGCTCCTTCCACAGTTCTGCTTTCTCTAAGCTGCTTCAGAAACACTGGTCCTTTTCTTTGCATGGATGCCAACAGATCCATTGGCTCATTTCCTGCATGCAGAATTCCGACAGAGACAGTGTTCTTTCCTTTCCTCCTTTCTGTCTCCTCTAAGATAATGAGCTGTCTGCTGTGGTTACTGATTAACTCCATTACAATTACAGGCTAAAATGTACTTTTTGTTTTGTTTTGTGTGTGTGGCATCACTGCCCTCTGGTGATGGGAATAGGAGGCCCAGCCTTGCTGCTGGATTTGAACCTCCAACCCAGTGGGCCACAGTCCTGCACATAACCACTACGCCACCGGGGCTCAGCCACTAAAATGTACTTTTAACAAAATATTGTGTGGTCATGTTCTTGGTGAGCTTTCTAAGATATACATCCTTAGATGAAACTGAAGATATGAAATGTTTGATGGAGAAATGAAAAATGATTTGTCTTAGCAACTAAGGGGTTCTGGTGGCACAATGATTACAGCACTCTGCTGCAAACCAAAAAGGTAGGTGGACTGAGCCCACTAGCTGCTCTGGGGGAGTGGGATGTGGCAGTCTCTTTCAGGGAGATTTATAGCCTTGGAACAAACCCTACACGACATCATACCCCAGGCTATTAGCCACACTCAGCGTCAGGTTCACTCACTGACAATTATCTTAGGGGATAATGCAACTACGTGGCAAAATATGCTCTGAACTTATCAAGAGTAAATGGGAAAAAGAACTCCAAAAGACTAGCAATCTAAATCGATTAAATGACACATGTAGGCAATTCACAAGAAACTTAGAACAGTTCACAAATATGAGAAGATGCTCGATCACTCACTAGGAAAATACAAAATAAATTAAATGGGAGACTATACCAATAAACTGGCAAAGAGTCTAGCATTATCAAGTATTACGCAGAAGTAGAAAAATAGGAATTTTCAAATATGCTACTGTAAGGACTAATTAGTAATGTCTATCCTGGAAAATACCTGGGCAATACCTTTAGGAAAACAGAAGATGTGGGTATTCTATGACCCCTTAATTTCACTTGTAGGTATATAGTAAATCCAGTCTAATTTTAGACAATGTGAACTTGCCTTTTAATATTATGCAGATTCTCTCACCATTGAGTCGATGTCACCTGACAGCAACCCTGAGGGCAGGGTGGAACTGCTCCTGTGAGGCCCCAGACCGTAGGTCTCTATGACCGTGGAAAGCTTGCCTTTCCCGAGGAGCAGCTGGGGGTCACGGACGGCTGACTGCATGTAGCAGCCCAACTCAGGACCACTGTGCCACCCAACGCAACTTTTTCTTGCAGAAGAGGCTACACAGGAATGATATGCACCTTTCCGATTTATCTTCAAAACCAATTTAATGACGCACTTGAGAACAGATCTCCTCTGTAATCGAGGGACTGCCTATACACTCAACTAGTTTCACAAAAATACACAAACATTTACAAATTTACACAAAACTTCAGAAGAAGTTCATGGGCTTTCTGCAAGTCTAGCACATGCTTGGTAGAAAGTACTCAGAAAGAGCACACTGAAACCCATCCAAAGCCGCCCTGATGCTCCCATGCACCTCTCTGCCACTCACTTACCTTTCCATATTAACCACAAACAAGCCAGGAAGCTTTCAGTATGTTTTCTACCACCTATGACTTTGTCTACCCTCTTCTCCTCATGTGGAGGAAATACCATTACTCATCCTTTATCTATATGCTTCATAACCTTACAGGTTATGTGTCATTTCCAGCAATCTTTCTCAACACATTCCAGCATATCTGGTTTCTCTTTTTTTCCCCTTTTTTAAAAAAAATCACTTTATTGGGGGCTCATACATTGTTTTTTCACAATACTTAATTACATATATTGTGCCAAGCATCTTCGTATGTCTGCTGCCATCATCATTCTCCAAACATCCACTTTTCCACTTGAGTCCCTGACATCAGCTTCTCATCCTTTCCCTCATGTCTGGTTTCTTACCCAATTTTTATTATATCTACTGAATGCACCAAACACTTGGTAATTAAAGCTTTATTTAGCTTGTAGCTTTTTGGATGTGAGTATGGTAGTCGTTTATCGTGCACTGTTGTTTACTTTTAACTCTTCACAAGATTAGGTCCTTTTAATCCAAATTCAATGTAAAATATTTCGGTGGCTTTATTTCTTTGACACTTTATACCTAACAGGGTACTTGTAAATGAAAAGCATTAAACATATTTTGGCTGATAGTAGCTTCTAGAAGAATCTGATAATAAAGATTTCAGAAGGCGGGCTGAGCCTTGGTGGCGTAGTGGTTGTGCGCAGGACTGCGGCCCACTGGGACGGAGGTTCAATTCCAGCAGTGGGGCTGGGCCTCCTACTCCCACCACCGAGAGCAGTGATTGCCCCCCCAAAAAAAAGAAACAATTCGAGGGCTGAGCCCCGGTGCCGTAAGTGGCTGAGTGCGGGACTGTGGCCCGTGGGCTTGGCGGTTCAAATCCAGCGGCGGCTCTCAGCAGCAGCACTGGGTAGTGCCCACGACCACCAGAGGCAGTGATGCCCCCCTCCCCCCCAAAAAAGAAACAATTCGAAACCCAAGTTCGCATGAAGGAAATAACACAAACTAGATGGTGAGAACCTATCAAGAAGATGATCTAGGTGTCCAGAAAGGTGGGCTTAACCTCCCACCTGGAAATAATCCTAACTAGTAACCTGACAATACACATTCCCTCATTAAATAATCGTTGAAACCAAAAGTCAAAGATGAATGGCTGGCTTTATCCTCATTACACATGGATTCATTTTGCTACTAATATCTTATAGAATAAACCTGTTGTCCCTTTTCTCTCTCCTTCCTCTAGTTCATCTAAATATACTACCTGAAACAGCACGTCCATCAGTTGAAAGTCCTTTTTACAAGTGTCCTAAAGCGGTTTTGGCGGTACAGAGGTGGAGGTGGGGTAAAGGTGTTGACAGGCAATGTTTGGAAACTGATTATGGTAGCAATTGTACATTCTAACTGATGTGATTGAAATTAGGAATGAGCTATGTATTAAATCCCAGCTAATAATAAGTAAATAAAAATAAAACGTGCCCTGTGCTATATGTGGGTTTTGGCTATGAGTTAACGGCTTACAGCCATTCTTCACTTTTGGTTTCAACCCATTAGTGGGGAGAAAATCCTTTCTTCTAGGGGCCGAGGCCGAGTGGGTAAGTGTTGGGCTGCTAATTGCACGGCCAGCCATTTGAACTCGCCAGCTGCCCCACGCGAGAAAGATGTGGCCGTCTGCTCCCATAAAGGTTTAAAGTCTCAGAAACCAGCAGGGACAGTGCAACTCTGTCCTCTAAGGTGGCTGTGAGTTGGCAGGGAGTTTGGTTTGATTTTTCAAGCAAATGGGTAGCTTGTAGTTACCTCTGTCACCACTAGATGGAACCGCACCAATAGACCAAGGTGGACTGCAGAAGAAAGACATTTATCAGTGGCTTGAAAAACTAAACTTGGAAGATGATCAAGATAAATTGGAAGATACAACAAAGAACTATCATATGACTCAACAATCCCAATCCTAAGTATCCACCCGGAAGTCAAGACGGGAACACAATTAGAAATGTATGTATCAATGGTCACTGAAGCACTGTCCACAGCAGCTAGACTGCCATTGAATCAATGCTGACTCATCGTGACTCTGCATGTGTGTCCCGTCTGCAACAGTTTACAGGAGTAGAGAGCGCAGTCCTTTCCCACGGAGCTGCTGCACACTGCTGACCGTGGGATTCGCAGCCCAAAGCTTAAGTAATCACTGCACCAAAAGGAATCTCTGCAGTGGCTAAAGGGGGAGCAATGGAAACATCGATAGATGAATACACTGAAGGGGTACACTTTCAATGGATTGCGAATTACTGAACCCAAGTGAAATGGCACCCCAATACATGCCACACCACGAGGCACCTGCGACACATTATTCTGAGGAAGAGGAGCCAGTCACCAAAAAAGACAGTGTGTAGGGTTATTAAGATCACCAGTAGGTGTGATAAGGGGAGTTTTATTTTTGAGAGCAATGGACAGGAACCACGATTTAATCAATGTCACTGAAATATACAAACAGAAATGGTGAATTAAGCAATGTCTTTTTGTTTGGTTTTGTTTTGGGGGCATCAATGTCCTCTGGTGGTGGGAGTAGGAGGTCCAGCCTTGCTGCCTGATTTGAACCTCCAACCCAGTGGGTCGCAGTCCCGTGCACAACCACTACGCCACCGGGGCTCAGCCCCTAAGCAATGTCTTTTTTTTTTTTTTTAGGGCATCACTGCCCGGGTGGTGGGGGTAGGAGGCCCAGCCTTTGCTCCATGGAGCTGGAATTGACTCTCCATCCCAGTGGGCCGCAGTCCCACACAACCACTACGCCACCAGGGCTCAGCCCAGCAATGTCTTTTTATGCTTACTTTCACCAGTTTGTTTTGTTTTGTTTTGTTTTTTGGGCATCACTGCTCTCCGGTGGTGGGAGTAGGAGGCCCAGCCCCACTGCTGGAATTGAACCTCCGTCCCAGTGGGCTGCAGTCCTGCGCACAACCACTACGCCACCGGGGCTCAGCACCTTTCACCAGTTTTTTAAAAGTTATACAAGATTAAGTAAAAGGCATTCTGGTCAGTATATTTCTTTTCTTTTCTTTTTTTTTTTGTGTGTGGCATCACTGCCCTGGTGGGAGTAGGAAGCCCAGCCTCGTTCCTGGAGAGCTGCTGCTGGATTTGAACCGCCAACCCTGTGGGCCGCAGACCCACACACAACCACTACACCACCAGGACTCAGCCCAGTCAGTCTATTTCTTAATTTAAAAAATACCAAGAGACTAGCAAATCTGGGGTGTCCATAGTAAGAGACATACATTGTGTATCTTCGTTTGAAACCACTGGACAGAGAAACCTTTGTGGCCTCCTTCCTGAGGGAAACTTATCTAGTGGTAGTTCTGAGGGCAATGGAAAGACAAATCCCTTGAAAGTAAGAAGACTGCCTTACCTTTCTTCCCCAACATCTAGTACATCTGAACACTCATCAATTGTTTGCTATATGAAAGCACATAGAGTGTGAAAGAACGTTTGACTTTAATGAAGCTTCTAAGTGTTCAGCTAGGAACTCAACATAGACCTAGAATTAAAGACTTAGTAGCTCCCCGACATTCAACATGAACCACAGATGGCGAATTAAGACTTGGTATACAGGACAGGAATACAGAACCAAGGGAGAATGTCAGAAAATGTGACAACTAGGCATACTGGCTCATCTTCTAAGCCGTGGTTCTCAACCTTCTTAATGACCGTTTAATGAAGTTCCTGATGTTGTGGTGGCCCTCCCCCCCACCCAATCACAAAACTGTTTTCATTGCAACCTCCTAACTGTAACTTCGCTGTTATGAATTGAGTGACCCCAGAACTACTACATCGTCAGCATAGGGGCTGTCCTTCCCATTTGTCCTGACCCTAATCAAGTCTATGCTCAAGATCTCACCGTGGGCGTTGGAGTCTGACAGTGGTGAAAAGAGAATTTCCTGGAGCTCTGAGTTTAAAGGTTAGTTATATCTACATTGAAATGAGAGAGAGTTAATCTCCTTAATTTTACCTGATTGGTTTAGGACTAAAAATAAAGATTTCTTTTTCACTGCGTTATTTTAATCCAATTTGTACCAGTTCTCTTTTCCTTTGTTGCTGTTGTCGATAGGTTCGATCAAGTCAGTTCCAACTCAGAAAGAGCCTGAGCACCAAGGACATAGCCTTGCCGGGCCCCGCACCACCTCACAACTGCTGATGGAAAGGGTGTCTGACCACTGTGTCAGTCTTTCTGACCCTCTTCTCTATGAAACACGGTACAAAACAGCCCTTCCTAATTCATGTCCACAGTACAGGAGGTGAAGTCTTAGCATCTTCCCTTCTAAGGAGCATCCTGGCCCGCACCCACACAGATGTTAGTTCTTCTGGAGTTCCAACACCACAAATTCATTTCCTTTATTCAAATCTCCAGGAAAAATGACTTCTGCAATCCCAATTTTCCTTTTAAACTTTCCACTATTCTATAAGTAAATGGAACCATTACTACTAGCTCATTATTTTTCTTTTCCAATGTTTCTATTTTAAAAATCTTAAAATTGGAAACCACTGCACATAGAAATAAAGACTTAAAAATCTGTCAACATAACTACCCCCAGAGTTCAAGAACACACACATACCTTTGGACATAAATTCGGTGACGATGTAAATGGGCTCTTCTGAAACCACAGCATAGAGTGGCACGAGTTTATCGTGTCTTAATTTCTTCATGATCTGAGCCTCCTGAAGAAAAGCTTCGGGCATCATGGTACCTGGCTTTAATGTTTTGATTGCTACTTTTGTGGTTCCATTCCATGTCCCTAGAGATACAACACAGCCTATTATCATCTACATTGAAAGGGATTTCTGACTCAACTCCCACGATTATCAATTATAATTACCAATATATAATTATATAATAACAATATATATTTTGTTGATTATCAACAAAAATGTGACATGAGGCACATGTTAACAGCAGAGTAACAACAACAAAGAGGAGTGCAGGCTTCTTACCCATCCAGACTTCACCAAAGCAGCCCTGTCCTAATTTAACCTCCAGTCGCAGGGATTCTCGGGGGATTTCCCAAGCATCTTTCGCTAGACCTTGAGTCTGGGGTTTCACAGTTGGACACACAGTGGTTAACTTATGGCATAAACCGTCCGCGTGCTCTAGGTAAGTGAAGAAGCTACATTTTACAATTAAACACTCACAGAAATTAAGGCATTTATCTTCATGTTTCAAAAAGTTTACATTACAGCAAATAAAGACAAAACATCACGTGCTTATCAGTGTGACTCTAGGGCAGTGGTTCTCAATCTATGGGTCACAACCCCTTTGGGGGGTCACACGGCCCTTTCACAGGGGTCGCCCAATTCATAACAGTAGCAAAATTACAGTGAGGAAAGAGCAAGGAAAATGTTATGGTTGGGGGTCACCACAACATGAGGGACTATGAAAGCGTGATGGTCTGAGAAAGGGGGAGAACCACTGTCTTAGGAGCACACACACACAAGGACATTTAAGAAGCAAATGATAGGAAGTGGATGTAAGAAATGAAACACTTCAGGAATTCTCGTGTGTGCCCGTCAATCCAGGGAAGAAAATCTAAAATGATATGTGACATTGCTTTTCATGCTAAATGTTTCAGCTTATTAAGTAGACCTTTTAAGTTCCTAAACAGTAACGGAATGTCCCAGTGCGGCAGCGCAGCACTTTACACCTATCTCACGTAAAAGCGACTCTGCCAAGGGGGCACACAGCATGCGAGCAGCAGAACTGACTGAGCAGGACTGTGCCCTCTCTGACCACTGGGCTTTCCTTTATTTCTGACCACTGATGGCCAGACACATACCCAAAGTAAGGAAAATATGCCTCGCCAGCTGGTTATTTGCTAAATACAAGCGACACAACGGGGGCATAGTGGTTGTGCGCGGGATGGCGGCCCACTAGGACGAAGGTTCAATTCCAGCTCCACGGAGCAAAGGCTGGACCTCCTACTCCCACCACCTGGGGGCAGTGATGCCCAAAAAAATATCAAAAAAAAAAAAAAAGAGAGAGAGACGCAACGGCAAAGAAGCCCAGATTTCCAATGGCGTGACTGGCCTGCTCTGCTATCCTCTCTTACTGCAAGTAAGACACAGGCTGCCTGCCCTTCCCAGTCCGTCAGCACACACGCTCACATTCTGAGAAGTGCGTGACACCTGATGCCAGGACCTGGGAGCATTTCTGATCGGTCAAGACTGGGGTGTCTTGGACGGCTCAGTGTGCAGTAGGCTACCACTGAAGTAGACACTACTAAGGAAATGCCCCTTTCTGTACTACTAATCATTGATTTTTAGATTCATTCATATTATATATATGTCAAACTGTCCATGAAAACTTTTGAGACAGAAGGCACTAAAATACTAAGTAAAACCAAAGCTGTTTGAAAGACTGGAGAGTGTTTATAGTTATTACACATTAATTTATCAGGAAAAATGCATCTTCAGATCCAATTCTACTGTTTCTATGTGAGGAATTCTCGTGTGTGCCCGTCAAGCCAGGGAAGAAAATCTAAAATGGTATGTGACATTGCTTTTTATGCAAAATGTTTGTTTTACATTCTTCGTAAGGATCCAGAAATAAAATACTAGCCTTTACTGTCTGAAATACATTCTCACAAAGTTGGTATTCATCTATAATGAATGGTAACTCTAATGTAAACACTCTGCCAGTGAGATATAAGACTCAAAAATGGTAGTCTGGTTTAAATAAAAGCATCCAAGACTGCAAATCTGATAATCAGGCAGATATGAACTATTCCTCATTTTCCTGCTGCTCCTGAGAGATGAAAGTTATTCAGTGTGCAGTATGTGTAGGTACTGTGCCAGACACGAAGACATGGATGTTGTCCTCACAAAACAGAACACAAGAAGGCCATGTTTACCTCTGCAACACTCACCCACCTGTATAGTGCTTCACCAATTTCTGCAGAGTCTCAAATTGTGCCCTGGTTGTGATATAGTATCCACCATTGTCAAGTTTTCTAATTTTGTAGTGTTTCACATTGTCACTCCTGACCTCGTCCCAGTCACGAATAGAGAGGGAATAAGCACCTGTGAGGAAAAAGGGTTATTTTAAACTGTACTTTCTCAAAATCCTGCCCAAGAAAAAAGGGATTTTTTTATTACTAAAACAATCTTCATACCTTTCGTCGTTTCGCTCTCCCTTACTAGGAAAATACCCCGTTGGTTACCAGGATTCAGAAGTAATCTTTCAGCATCTTTTCTACCCATTTTGCCAAAATACCACCTGGAAAAAGAAAAGAATGGTGTCTTCAGTAGCACAGGGATAAAGGCCAGGAAGATTATAAAGAAGTCTCAAAGAATGGAGTGGGGCATGGCAAAGAAAAGGCAAAGAATGCTTGCAAAGTTTTTGGCTGTTATGAGGCACAGTTTTAAAATGGAAACACAGACTTTTATTTGTTAAATAGGAATATTAAAAAGCTGAGGGCTGAGCCCCGGTGGCGTAGTGGTTGTGCGCAGGACTGCGGCCCACAGGGATGGAGGTTCGATTCCAGCAGTGGGGCTGGGCCTCCTACTCCCACCACTGGAGAGCAGTGATGCCAAAAAAACCCCAAAAAACCTGAAAGTCAGGATATACTCTGTGACAGCATTTCCCCAACTGGACACTACTGGACCTCTCAGTCACGGGAACAGTAAGTGGAGGACAGAGAGCAATGAGAGTCATACGTGACAGATGGAAACACGGGGTGAGCAGACGTGTGTACCAGCAACCGTGGGATCATCCATATTCAGTGACGCGACAACACAGAAAAGAAAAGAAAGCTACGGGCACCCGTGCTGGCGAATCACTTCGACTCGTGGTAGCCCCACGTGTATCAAAACCAAATGATGAGGAGTAAAAGTGAGTGTGGGTTTGACTTAACCTGGTTTTGTGAACAAACACGACATCTCTGCTTTGAAGAAGCTCACGTGAGAGAAGAGAATCTAGTGCCACAGTGGACCAGAGTGATGTGGAGCCAAATGACAGACGATGAGAAAGGGAACCGGTATTGACAGGGCATCTGTACAGAACGTGCATGTGCAAAGGGCTGTGAAACAAAAATGAAGTGGCACTTATGGATCCAGATAAACTTGGTTTGACCTGAAACTAACTAAGGTTTGTCGCTTTTGGTGGGCTTGTACCTTTTTTTTTTTTTTTAGATAAATGACAAGTTTCAGAAAAGATTTGAGAACTGTACATACACCAACTCCCCTCTACTCTTTGCCGGGGCTCGCCAGCCACCAGCTGCTCCGAGGGGGAAGGGAGCCTTTATACTCCCGCAGTGGCCCGGAGACCCGGAGGGGCAGGGCCACCCGGTCCGACAGCGCACCATGAGCCAGGATTGCCCCAGTGGCAGCCTGGTGTGGTGTGGTGTGAGTGTGTGTGTGTGTGATGTGAGTGTGCCAAGCACAAGGCCAAGGGCACTCTCCCACAGAATTACAGTACAACCACCCAAGTTAAGGCTGACACAAATACAAATTAACAAAGCTAAATTTCTCATGTGAGAAAGTCTACAGAACCAAAAGTGTTATTCTTCCCTCAATACAAGAACACTTTGTTCTAATAAACTGGCCTTCTGTGATGCGCACCCACCCCACATGATCACTGAAGACAAAATGGGTACATAAGCAGAGGTGGTGAAGACAGAGGATGGTGCCCAGTTATTAAAAGATTGGGCCTTAAAAGCCTGAAGGTAAACAAGTGCCATCCAACCGTGAAGCAACGAGCCCACATGGAAGAAGACTCGAAACCCACCTGTGGACAATGGGACATCCCCTCAGAGAGTCAATCAGCGTGCAGCAGAGCACTAAGGGGTCATGCAGTAGACCTCTGATGCCTTGACGCTTCCTCGCCCCCACTGTCAAGACCCCTGTGCTGCTTCCCGCTCTGGATTAGATGGGAGCATATATACAGGAATAGGCAAGGGACAAAACTCACAACACACGGAACCCAGGAACAGGAATGGGAATAGTGATACCAAAAGAGTAGGGGAGGGGGCGGTAGGAGCAAGGGTATACCAACTGCAAGTATGGGCACATAACCACATAAGCCCATCCAGGGGGAAGAGCAGCAGAATCCCGGGAGACAGCAGGGTCGGTGTGAGATCTGAAAATAATCAACAACCTATAATCTATCAAAGACCCTTGAGGGTTGGAGGGGAGGGAAGGAACTGATTTCAAGGACTCAGTAAAAAGTAAATGTCTAGAAAAGCATGATGGAATATATGTACTAATATGTTGGACACAATTGATGTATGGATTGTAACAAGAGTTGTAAGAGCCCCCAATGAAATTATCTAAAAAATTAAAAAAAAAAATAAAAGGGTTATTATAATTTTACAACAAGTTGAGTAATAAAAGATAGAAACCTGCCATAGCATTACCATTATTAATGCAGATTCATTATGTTTGTACTTAAGCAGATATGGCTGTACACAGGCATTCATTATTAATTTTCAAGTAACATCTCCTGTTAATATGATACATTAGCTGTATTAAGATTGGTGTGTAATTGCGCGTGTATAAGGTGTGGCTAAGTACAATGTGCATTAAAATATTTTAAAAATCAAAAGAATAAATAAAATATGAAGTAATGTCATACTCTTCTGCCTGAATGGAATCTGCAGGCGCTACATAATTGCTGGGGATATAACCATTCTTTCCTGTAGCAATTGATCTTGCTTCCCACCAGTCTCCTTCCCTGCAAAAAATAAAACAACAATTACCATAAGATTGTTCTCTAGATAAGATATATTGCAATGTTATCTTGTGTCTGAAGTAGGTAAGAGATAAGACTTTCACTTTTCTATTTATGCATTAATTTATTTAGTTCATCTTTTCTCAACTGAGTGGTTGGGAATTTATTTAAGAATTACACTCAAAGAACAATCAAAAAGAGGTTACATGAAGTAAGAGGGGTAAGAATAAGGAAATCTTAATTGTGTGCTTGTTTACTGAACAACAGAAAATTCCTCACATACTTTAATTACAATTTCTTTTTTATAAAATTTTTTTCAACCATACCACTAATGCAATTTGGGAGGGAAATTATTCCAATTACTATTTTTATCTAATGCTTCATTTTTTTTCCATCACTGCCCTCTGGTGGTGCGAGTAGGAGGCCCAGCCTTTGTTTCTGTGGAGCCGCTGCTGGAACTGAACCTCCATCCCAAAGGGTCGCAGTCCCACATACAACCACTACGCCACCGGGGCTCAACCTCAAATGCTTCATTGTTTAAAGTTTTACCAATGTCATTTACATGTCATATAATTCACCCAGTGAAGGTATACAACTAAGGTTTTCAGTCAACTCACAGAGTTGTGTAACCATCTTCCCAACTAGAACAGTCCCGTCATCCCCAAGAAAAACCTGGTAGGCCTTAGCAGTCACTTTCAAATTCCCGCAGCCTGGACTCTACTCCTTCTCTTTGGATTCGCCGGCTCTGGGCACTTCACATACATGAAATCATTCCAGAGGTGGTCTTTTGTGATTGCCCTTTTCACTAACAGAATTTCTCAAGGTCATCTATGTTGCAGCATGTTTCAATACTTGACAAATGCTTTTCTTTTTTCTTTTTTAAATCAGATAGGAGCAAACAGGAAGTTGCAAGTCCTGCTCACACAGACATTAATCACGTATCATGAGAGCTCCAATCATCATTTTATCTCTGTTCTTCAAAAGGAGGAACAGGTAAGGATTAACCTTGCTGACAATGACAGATGCTTTTCTTTTTAACAATACACCAAATTATACTGTTCTTTTTTGGGAAAAAACATGGTGCTCTAGCTCTAGTACTCTTACAGCGAAGATAGAGACACGGAATTTCTGCAATAGTGTACACTTACAAAAATGCCCACAAGTAGCCAAAGAAGAGTAAGATCACATTTCAAGTCTAGATGTGAGAACTGCGTGATTTATAACACACACGTCCTAACTTTCCCAAAACTAAAATGAGAGTAAATATTATCAATCTTTAATGAGGACAATAAATTTAGAATCAACTCTTTGAGACTACATGCATTGTTTGTTTCACCAGAAGTTAAGCATTCAAAACAGATGATCTAAATTGGAATGTTAGTGGCTGGTGGGTCCACATAGGCCAAGGTTTGGTTCACAGCCACCACAGGCTCCAATGGCTAGGCAGCTTACTGGGGCTCTGTGCACAGATGCTTGGGGTGAACTGATGCCCTAACAATGGAATGCTAATTCTAGGGTCATTGAAAATAGGTGTTAGTTTTGTTGTTTGCTAGTATCTTTAAGCGCTTTCAGACACACAGCTTTGCTTATTAGTTTAGAGGATCCCTGGAGCCACAATGGTTCAGTACTTGGCTCCAGGATCAAAATGGTCAACAGTATGAATCTACAATCACCCAGACGAGAAAAGTCCTGGTGTTCTGCTACCAGAACCACCAGAGCCACTGAGTTCATTCTGACTCACAGCAACCCTGTATACGGCTGCTAAGTCTTTATTGAAGCACTTGGTCTCAACTTCTTTCAGAGGGAACAGCTGGGGGTTTGAACTGACAACACTGGTGAAGATCACAATGACGGTGCCACCAGGATGTCTCTTGTAAAAATGACAGCTGTGAG
This sequence comes from Nesogale talazaci, assembly GCA_004026705.1. Taxonomy (NCBI): domain Eukaryota; kingdom Metazoa; phylum Chordata; class Mammalia; order Afrosoricida; family Tenrecidae; genus Nesogale; species Nesogale talazaci. The sequence goes on from PVJH01021603.1 coordinate 26,294, forward strand.
ATCCGATGAGGGCAGAGTTCTCTGTGGCACCAAAGGCCACAATCAATTTGATGATACACAAAAAATTGACTTATTCAAATATTTCTCAAGTATCAAATGACAAACTTTGTAACAAGGAGTGCTGGCAAGATACAGAAGAACTTGGTGCTGTCCTGTAAGCACTGCCTGAGAGCAGGGGTTTTTCAGAGTCGGCATGACTGGCAGGTTGGGCTGGTTGGCTCTGTGCTGTGGGGGCTCCCATGCACATCAGAGTGTTTTCCAGCAGCATTACTGGCCCCTACCCACTGAATGGCGGTAGCAGCCTCTGGGTTACGACAATCAAAATCATCTCCAGTCATTGCCAATGTCTGCTGCGTGACTCAACCTCTAATTGAGAACGGCTGGTCTAACAGAAGGACAAGAGACAAATTACAACTCAAAACTGTGAAATGAGCTATGATTGAGGTAAGAACACAGATGAGAAATGAGTGTCCAAGCAAGGGGTGGGGGTTGGCCTGACAGAAGAGGAAGAGAAACGAGACACTATTACTTGAAGAAGGATCCAGAAATTATTTTTTAGAAGGATGAGCGAGATTTACAAAAATGGATTGAGACAAGAAGTCACCCTCCCCGAACAGGAGACCGTATGTGTGGAGGAAGGGAGATGAGGAGCAGCCCCAGTGGGTGCGAGTCAGCAGGGCTGAGGAGCGGCGCGAGAGGAGAATGGCGGTCATTACTGCTGCTGTTTCCGTTTATCTTGGCGACAACTGTGGCCCCCAGAGAAATCTGAATAGACAAATATATGATCATAATTTATGTGCTAGGAAAATAACTAGTAGCAGATGGGAAGAAACAGTGACTGGAAACAAAGAGATCATAGATGCATGATTTCAGAAGTTATAAAGGGATTCTTCATGCCCAACAGTGAAATTACGTAACCTATTTTCCATAACAAATTTTCGAGGGTGGGTCACTGAATGACAAAAAGTCTACGAATTCTACCCAAAAAATGCCATTAGAGTACAGGAGCACCTCAAGGACTGAACCTCTTCCCTGTGCTTTTTCATTTAACAGCAACAGGGAAGCTCTTTAATCACCCATAGAAATAAAATTCATGTTTGCTCTTTTAAAGTAATGTACTTACTTGCATATGTACTTGCATATAACTCTTAAAGAACCATGATTTCCAAATCTCGTTGGCCTGTGGCAGTACGATGCGCGTAAGGACTAACTGCCGGCTGCAGTAACAGCAGTACGGTATGCCTGCCACACAGCGCAAGACGCAACTGCCCAGGAGCCCAGGGAGCAGACGCCATCAGCATGCTCAGTGGCTCAGCTGTACACAACCAGATTTCACTAGTCTTTCTCCCTCACGAAATTCTCAGAACACTTACGTATTGTTAATGATTTGAAATCTTTCGCCCTTCTTAAACGAGAGATCTTCTGTAGTTCTAGCTTCATAATCGTATAAGGCCACAAATATAGTAACACCACCTATTAAAGGAAAAGACACAACCATGGTAAATTTTATATGACCATTAATGAAAGAGAAATACCATTGTCATCAAACAACAACAGAACTCTTAAGGATAGTTTTCTTCCTCATCTTCAAAATATACTTTATAGAAGCTGAAGATCTGGGCAACTAAAATTTTCAAGTTGAAGGGATGTTCTTTTAAGATATTCTTTGAGCTTACTTGTACTCTATGAATCCTAAAATTTACAGATTCGTGGAAACCAATTTAATCTTGATTCGTAGCAACAACACCCCTAGCTTGAAGATGAGAGATATTTCAAGGCAGAAAAAGCTCTACAAGATAACAGACACAATTGCAGCAGGGATCACCCCACTGCTATAAACAATACATGAAATTTTTGTTCATTAAACCAATCAATCATTAACAGTCATAATTGGGTCTTAGTAAGAATGCTCATTACATAAAGATAAAAATGACAAGCTTCTTTGGAAATCAAATGGCAAGGTGGGATACGATACACATTACAATGTATATATTCTAAATATAACAGTATTATATTTAGCATTATATGCATATGCTTCAGAGATGAGCACACTGAACAGCCACTCTATTATTCCCTCTCCAAAATAAGAAGCGACTGGATTCATATAATAGGTATGGCATTTCAGTGTTACAAATTACTCAAACCAGGTTAAAATCCCATAATTATGTTAACATTCTGAATCTGAATAAGTACATATTGTGCATCTTAATTCCACATAGTGGCCAGATCAATTCTTAGTTTTTAATCAGTTTTCAAAATTTTTCAGAATATAAGGCAGATAGTAAAACTATAAATAGACTAATAAGTAAAAATACTGTGAAATACAGGCAATAATAACCTGTCTTAAAATTCAAAATTATACAAAACCCAGGGAGAGGTATAATTGCCTACAGTATTATCTCATTTCTTTGACCTCACCTCTAAATTCCACAGTCATATATCCACTGCCTCTCTGTTATCTCTACTTGAAAGTCTAATAAGCATTCACAATTTATTAGTTACCAAACCAAGAGCTTTCCTGGTTTCCCTCTTCCAATTTGTATTTACCTCAGTCTTCCTACCTAAACAAAGGGCACCACTATTCAGTCAGTTGCCTAAGCAACAGCTCTGCTTCTAAAGTATCTTATTTATCTACTTCTCTCCATTTCCACGCTGCCACCTTAATTCAAAGTCCTTGTCATTTCACACTGCGAAGACTGAAAGTAGTAGCCTTCTAACCCCTAACATTCAAACTCCTCACAGCACCAGAATGTTTATAAAAGGAAATTCAGTTATGTACATTCTGTGATTAAAACTCATCAATAGCTTCTTTCTGGCTCTGAATAAACCCCAAACTTCTTTCAGAGCTTACAGAATCCTCAGTAATCCTGGGCTTCTGCTGCACCCTTAAATTTCACATCACATAACCCTGCACTTTGTTCACAGTGGTCTGCCCGCTAGAACTCAAATGTGCCCAGTCTGTCAATACTTCCAGAATTTTCCTTGTTAATTCCTCTTCCTAGAATGCTTTTCTGGCCAGGCACTCGGTTAGACCCTTATCAATCAAATGTCACTTCAAAGGATTTCTTATTCAGGTGCCCTTTCCCACTAAAAGGCATCTACCACCAATCATGTTGGCTAGTTCCTTTGTAGCACTTAAAAACCATTAACCACCCTGGTAAGTTTTTCACTTATTAAATGTTGCCAGACTCATTACAATGCAAACTCCATTGTCATGCCTGGCAGAAGCCTGGCTTGTATCTCTATACCTGGCACATTGACTTTGCATGTGTGTTGAGTAAATAAATTAAAAATAAATGCTTTAGGTAACTGAAGTAAATCTAATTTTAAGTATCAACATTAATTGTAATCATTTTTTATTACTATTTCCCCCCCCAAAAATAGTAATCCTGAAAAAATTTAAACTTTTTCTAATGACAGAAGAATATCATCATGGCCATCTGTTCTGATGTATTTAAACCCTGAAACCCAGACTTTGTGAATCTACAGGAAAGAATAGAACATTCGATGTGGGGCTGAGCCCCGGTGGCGCAAGCGGTTGAGTGCAGGACTGCGGCCCGCAGGTTTGGCGGTTCAAATCCAGCGGCAGCTCTCAGGAGCAGCACTGGGTAGCACCCATGACCACCAGAGAGCAGTGATGCTCAAAAAAAAAAAAAAAACAAGGGGCTGAGCCCCGGTGGCGTAGTGGTTGTGCGCAGGACTGCAGCCCACTGGGATGGAGGTTCAATTCCAGCAGCGGCTCCACAGGAGCAAAGGCTGGGCCTCCTACTCCCACCACCAGAGGGCAGTGATGCCCCTCCCAAAACAAAACAAAACAGAACATTCGATGCGTTTCCAAGGCTATCATTTTTATGAAAGCAGATGGCTGCAGCTTTCTCCTGGGAAGCCACTAGTGGGTTCGAACTGCCAACCCACTAGAAAATGTTTAGAAAATTAGAATCAGTACAAGGCACTCCTCTAGTTACTGTCACCAGTCCTTGGGCAAATCTCCAGCCTAAGCTTCGTGGAGGGACTTCTTGTGCCCACTGGTTGTTCACAGGACCGATAGTGCTCAGTTTGATGGTGGCATCTGTTTCGCCACGTCAAAGGATAAAGTCTACACTCCCTGCAGGAGCAAGCAGGCTAAAGCCTGAGTCTCTCTCTGCTGTTGACATCGTGGAGCTGCTGTGCCAAGAAGTCTCGGAGGTTAGCCAACCCGAGATTATTGTTGACGATACTTGAGTTGTGTTTCTTGCAGGAAAAAGGCATCCCAACAGATGTAAAGGACTCTAAAAAGAAGATGTGGCTCTTCTGTTCTCTTTTTAAAAACATTGAGTTTACTTTTTTTATTACAGTATTTGTCTCCATGCAAGACTATCCCTTTATCTAATTCTCCGAAAAGATAAAATGTATAAAATAAATGGTTTTAATAAATTAGGATATTAAATCTGGGCTCTCCTGTCTATTATCTGTGACTAAGTCTCAGGATTTAAAAAGCTATTATTTTAATAGTGGACAGCAGTTTACAATCCTGAGAAGCTTTAAGATTTTTGAGGGAGGAATATTTGATGTAAAATTGTATATCCTCAGTGCTTGCCCTATAACAGATAGTCAATAAACATTTGAATAATGAATTAGTGAAACAATGATATAACCCAAGATATACAATTAGTGCAAAATTTCCTGGCCATTTCACAGCCTCAATTCTCATGTTAGAGACTGTAATTTTAACATACACCACATATACCCTAGTATCAGCCGAGTTTTTCAGCACATTTTTTAAATGTAGTTTTTGTGGTTAAAATTAGGTGCCTCAGCAGATATTCGGGTTGGTTTATACTCGGGTATATGGGTAATTATTTCTAAAGGTCCCCGGTAGGTTATTTTTCCTACCACAGATAAACCTCACATTTATAATGTCCAAGTTCACATTCTCAAACTTACAACAGGATTTCCCATTTAAAACTCACCTGTTAAACCAGTAGGATATGAACTTTGCACCACTGAAAATGAGGAAGATGTTCCTCCAAAGGGCGTCACACCTGAAGAGCCTCCAAATGGTGTCATGGAAAGATTGCTAAAATTAACAGATGTCCCCTTTGCTGAAGACGCTGGTGCCACCGAAGTGTGCTCTGCTCCATAATGGCTGGCACTCGTATTGAGAGACTCGGTAATGTTTTCAGTTCTGTATTTAATGGATGGACTTTTGTTCTCTTTACTTTTAATGCAGCCCATTATCAGATCTACAAAGGCAAATAGTTTTTGAGAAGCAGTCAATATATAGGGAACAAAATTTCAATTCAAAAGCTGACAAAGCCACTTTCTCCACAAAAATTATCATTCAAAAGCAAAATAATACAGGATAAAACTCAAAATCATGAGACCAAGGTTTACACATCCAACAAAAAATTAGGAACCACCAAGTCTATGGACTTTAGTCCCTCTTCAGATCCAGAGCTGAACTTACTCCTGTATTAGAATAATCAGCCATTTAAGATCACCAAGGCAGCCTTTACTCAAGGTCTGGGTGCAGAGGGTTAGGAAAGGTAGAGGATGAGGAACAGGAAACACACAAAGTGGGATCAGTGATGGGTCACTGAGCGAACTGCAACGGATGAGCTGATGGGAAACACATATGAATCACTGAATGCAAAATCCACCATCTACTCTATACGCTTTCACCTAATCTTCAATATAAAGTTAAAATTTTAAAAATAAAAGCAAACCAAAGAATCTACTTTGCTTAAAATGAAGCCTCTCCCCTTTTTTAATCCCTCTTGTAATGTACTCTATTTTTACTTTAAGAAAATTAACACTGAACTGTCAAGAAAGAAACAACAATTTCTATAACGCTACCCTCCAAATTAAAAATCTCTCCTCTATGTTAACTAAAGAATGGGATTGTCAAATTAGTTCATTTTCATGTGTTATAAGAAAAAGACCATTCTTGACCAGAACATTTTTGTCATTTTGGGGTAATAACCCTGAAGCAATAGAGAGTTGGTATTTACCCACACAATTATCTGAGATGTGAAAAGGTAGAGATGTGGCAGTGCTAGAAGCGTGGTTCAGGGGGATTTGTCCCCAGGAACATGTCCTGGCCAGAAGATGGTTCTGCATCCAAGTATACTGGCGTGAGTCAAAAGTTCTTGCTACTAATTCATGCATGCATTGATCCATTCCAAACAAACAAACATTTAAACATGTCTCTGCCACCAGCAGGTGGCTGCAGGCAAGTTCTCCTTAAGGTATCATAGTCTCAGTAGGGGGCCTTGCAAAAAAAAAAAAAACTCCAATAAAAACAATGGATTCTCTTTTCCTTATATCCCTTATACCCTCTTATCCCCCTCCCCCCACCCAAACAAAACAGTGGCTTCTGAGAGGAACTTCTGGGGATTCCAAAGAGCTATTTTGAAAGATTTTCTAGAAGGACCAAGATGATCAAAGGCATTTATTATGAAAATTTTTTAACTAGAAAACTACATTGGTGAAAAAAGTTTAGGAAAGTTGCACAGAGGAAGTTTAAGAAAACAAAACAAAACAAAACTGTTCTAGACGAATGCAGTTTGGAAACCTTGTCCCAACCACAGCCTACAGTCCTGTTCTTGCCCATTCAAAGTTCTTTGGGTTCCCTAAACTCACGGAATCATGAAAAGGAATCCAACTGAAGTCCTTCAAGGATGATATTGTGACATGGTGTAAAATTGAAGACTGAAGAATTCTTTGAGGAAGAATTAAGATAAAAACACGGACTTCACTAGTGTTTAGGCCTAGATGGAGGAGCCATCCAAAGACAATGGCTCCACAATTCTGTACTTCTGTTTAACAAAAGTTTCAAGGACTTTGTAACAACACATTTTATTTCTGAAAAATAGAAAATCAAACTATTACCATCAAGTCGATACCATCTAAGACAGGGCACACCTGGCCCCTGTGGGTTTCCTACACTATGGAACAAAGGGTAGAAAGCAGTTTTGAAGTGCTGATCTGGTGGATTGCAGCCCAACTTGTATCCACTACACCACCGGGGCGCCTATCTTCTAATATAATCTTACATAACCATTTGAACATGTAACCAGCATAAAAATTGATAAAGTGATGTTACAGTCCCTCTACCCACCCCCTCTAATGCTCATCCTTAAGAAACCCGATGTGAACTGACTTATAAGCACATCTCAATTGAGTCAGTAACAGTTTAAGTGCTTAATAAATACATGGGGTAGCAGCTGCCACTCAGGATAGTGATTTTTTTTCCTACTGAAAGGTCTGGCAATTTAGTTATTAAAGTTAGCTAATGAAAATGAGCTGATGCTGTGATCTTACCAAGAATCCAAGAAGAAGCACAGGGCCAGGCAGGATTTTGGTCCCTAGTCGGGGTCAACTCAAGTGCAGCTAACAATATCAACAGACACACCCTATGTGTTTACCAAACTGAGCACCCAGCTCATCATAGCATTCAAGGCCTTCCAAATATTGGCCCCGGCCCATCTTTCTCACACTTACACTCTCAAAAAGGGGGGAAAAAACAAAACAAAAACAGAGTCCTGTTCTTCAAGTACATAATTAAAAAAAGAGAAAATTCTTCTCTGTCTGTAATACTCTCCTCACATCTCTCCCAGATAACATTGCATGCAGAGTGTTTTTCTATGCATAACCAGCACTGAGAAAGCACGACCAGACATGGTAAAACGTCTCCAACATATTCATACAGGAATAAATTCACAGATGTCATCGCAAAGGTCACTTTCCCATTTGGGCTTTTCCTGGACTTTGTAAAACTATTTTCCTTTTTTTTTTAAAATGAGTCATTTTATTGGGGGTACTTTCAGCTCTTATAACCACCCATATATCCATTGCATCAGACACGTTTGTATATGTTTACAACCTCAGTTTCAAAACATCATCTTTTTATTTGAGTCCTTGGTACCAGCTCTTCTTTTTACCCTCATGAGTCCTTGATGAATTATTATTTTTATATCTTTTTTAAATTTTTTTATTTATTTTCATATCTTACACTGCCCCGTTCTCTCCCTTCACTGTTTCTGGGTTGTGTGTGTGTGTGTGTGTGTGTGTGTATGAGATATGTCCATCAAAACTACTTTTCTTTAAAACTTATAATGTACTTTTGGTGAAAATTTCCCCTTAGTCCATTTTTGGATCTTGAACTCTGCTTCTGAGTCTAATTCCCGCTCCACAACCAAGCTATCGGCAACACCTTCCACAAAAGCAAATATTGCGTTTAATTCTCCTCTTATCCACTGTTGCGCCTAGCCCACCAATGGGATTCAAGTAGAGCAGGTTTACTGTGACTCTGCCATCTGTATGAATCTGTTCACTTTCTACAGGAGCATGAATGCAGATTTCATTAATTCACCTATCTTTAAATGTTAAAGGTCATTCTTATTTTATTCCTTTCTATGACATTCCAAAGGAAGTAGGTGAAAGGCAGTGAGAACACTGGCTACATATTACTGGTTGAAATACAGAGCTATTACAATAAAAATAGTCTCAGGATCTCATAAATGGAAGGTGTCCACATCATTATCTTAAATAGGTACATTCTCAAAATATGAAACTTATAGGAAACAGAGAAATACAAGTGGGCCTTGAGATTTAAAGAGTGACTGAAAATAATGACAGAACATAAATAAAATAGACAAAAGACAATTGCTTCTGAATGTATTAGAAGAAGGTAAAGGAAAATTATTTCATAATCTTGGATTGGACAGTTTTTTCAAGCATGATATAAAAGAGTGTTTAAAAAAAAAAAAAGCAAGCACAAGAGCCTTAATGAAAAGACAAACAGATATGACCAGGAGGCACAAGGATGAGGACAAAAATATATAAACCAACTGCTGTTCTCTTCACACAAGCACCAATATCTAGCTTAATCAAATCATGTCCCTCGATGTCACAGACTCACAGTGAGCGACTCTACAGGTGAGGCTGAAACTGCCCAGTGAGTTCCCGAGAAACTTCCAAGATTTCAAACTGCAGACACTGTGACCGTAAGGATCACAGACCGATGCAAAACCACTATGCCATGCAGGGCTCTTCAAACTCCATACGTAGAACAATGGGTTGACATCTTAACACAGACAACAACTATACCAGGCAAAGAGAGACCCAGAGGAAAACGAGAAGATTTTCAAGAGGTTAATTTTTAACTTATAGACAGTGCACCATAAAATGGATGCTAATGGCTTATGTGTTGTAATCCGACAGGTCAGAAATAGAATGTCAACAATCAATATGAGATTAGTAAAATATCATGCATTATTAAAAAACTGTGAAGGTACATTAAAACACAATTCAAACCATAAGTATGAAAAATGTCAATTGCTATCTGAAAATGAGTTCAACCTCTCCAGTCTTCCAACAAAGGCAACCTGCCTTCTGTTACATCATTTCTACCCCAAGCCGCGATGCCATGGCAGTAAAGTACGGTTGTCTAATTACTGACACCATTGAGATTTTCTCACATCTGTAACGCTTCCATTTATCCACTTCTCGCTGTCTTAAATCTCATTTTTTTAAAAAATTATAATTTACAACCAGTAAAATTCATCCTTTTTTTTTTTTTTTGGTGGGCATCACTGCCTCTGGTGGTCGTGGGCACTACCCAGCCACCGTTGGATTTGAACCGCCAAGCCCACGGGCTGCAGTTCCGGACTCAACCACTTAAGTCACTGGGGCTCAGCCCAAAATTCATCCTTATTAGTTTAAAAGTTGGAAGGTTTGATAAGAGCTGAGGCTGTGCAACTATCTCAGGAAGAAAAACGAATTGCTTTGTCCCCCTCATACTTTCCCCTGGGCTCTTTGGTAATCAGTTTTTCCAATCAACTTAACACAATATGAGGGAGTTTCACAAAGTTTGAAGTACAGAAAATCCAGTATCTTTTTTTTTTGGGGGGGGGGCATCACTGCCCTCTGGTGGGAGTGGGAGGCCCAGTCTTGCTCCTGGAGAGCTGCTGCTGGATTTGAACTGCCAAGCCAGTGGGCCGCAGTCCCAAAAATCCAGTATCTTTTCAATGCATTTTCCACAAACTACTTGAAGTCTCTGATATGTGGGTATCTGCTACATTACTGTTGAAAGAATGGATCGCTAGATTTTAACCATCCAACAGTCGACCACTAGTGAAGTTTCCGACTATGTTCTAACTTCTCAGTTCCCTAAGTCAGGGAAACTTCTGTCAGGTGGTCATCTAACCGAATTAATGATACTGTACCACAATCTACTCTGCAACACTTTATTTAGCACAGTTGAAACAAATTTGAAATAATGCATCTAACCCAATCATTAGCAGATATTATACTGTGATAAAGTATTTGGCTTTAGTACATTATAATATTATAACTCACAATTTTAACAGTCTAATATTTTATACTTTGGTAATATTTTATGGTTTCCTTCAAAAATTACTTTACTGTTGCTCATTGCTGTTGCTACATGATACCACAGTAATCCTAATATACTATGAGATGACTAAGTACTAACTCTGCTTTTTCTAAAGAATCTGAGTCTAGGGGGGTTAATTGACTTGCTCAAAAGGGCAAGACTAGTAAACCACAACTAGGGGCCTGGTCTTCTGAAGGCTAGCCTCTATTCAAAGTGCTCATTCACTACCCACACCAAGCAGGAAATGTGGCCAGCGCCTCTGTAGAGATTACGGCCCTGGGAGCCCTGTGGGGTAGTTCTATACTCTCCTGTCTGGTCACCAGGAGTGGGAATGGACCCACTGGCAATAGACTTGGTGTTTGGCTGGTATCTGCATTTTTCCACGATCAAGCCTTTGTATATAACATTTTCTGTTCACTGGCAAGTTACTGAATAATGGTCCTTTTGTTTGTTTGTTTGTTTTTGTGGGCATCAATGCCCTGGTGGGAGTAGGAGGTCCAGCCTTGCTCCTGGAGAGCTCTTGCTGGATTTGAACCTCCAACCCTGTGGGTCACAGTCCCGCACACAACCACTGCGCCACCGGGCTCAGCCCAGAATAATGGTTCTTTTAAAAATGTTAAGAGACATAACGTTACTGACAGTTTCATTGTAAACTTAGGGCACAAATCTACTAACTCTGAAAATAGCAACTCGCATTACCTCACTCTAATAGTGAATTTAAAAAATCCTCCAATGACTTCATGTACTCTTAAACTTGAAGCAAAAACATTTAAATGCACATTTCCATAAGTTAAGTCATGAAAACAAGGCAATTATGATGTAACACAGGATATTTAAATGGTAGGAGACCCTTAGTTAATCATTTTGCCTAAAGACAAATCAAACCTACTGCATGCGCCGATCAAAATTATAGCAATACCCCTAAGTAAGATTTCCAAGACTTTGTACATCTTTACTACAGGAGACAGCCTCGGAGCAGCTGGTGGGCTTGAACTTGAACTTCCAACCTTGTGGTTAGCAGACCCAATGCTTACTTGACAGCTCCACCCGGGTTCCTACACACACACACACACACACACACACACGGCATAAAGAGTAGAAAGCCTCATCTTTCTCCTTTGTCACTGCTGGAAGCTTAGAGCAGCCGACCTTGCGGTTAGTAGCCCAACACATAACTCGCTACTACCCCAGACGACCTTGAAACATTTTACCTATATGGCTACAATTTACAACCCTGGTTTTTTAAGGTTTTAGGAAATTCTAAAGTCTAATTTTCACAACATATGATATAAATATAGGTCACACTGATCTGTAGGCCCTCTACCTTCCTCTTTCATTTTTAATCTACTCCCATTAACATCGAGTACAGAAGATCAGAAGGATCCAGAAAGAACAGAAAGCACCACCAGAGAGGAGGAAGCAGAGGACTACTAAAGGGCGTGTATTTTGTCTTGTAAAAGCAAACAAAGAACTTAATTTTCCAAGAGTCAGAGAAGAATAGGAAATATGAACAATGGAAACTGAGCCTCAGCCCTCCCTGGTAACGGTAATTTTCTACCATCTTTTT
>PVJH01021604.1:0-38168 GCA_004026705.1 Nesogale talazaci
GGGGGGGGAGCGAGGGGACTTCCTGTCCGCCGGCCCCGCCCCCCGCGAGGCCGGCGGCGCGCTTCCCTTTTCCCGAGCCGACCCTGCCGTGCCGCGGACTCGGTGGGGCTTCACGCTCTCCGGGAGGGCGGGGCGCAGCCTCTCAGCCCGAGCTTCCGCCCCCTCCCCCGGCCCCTCCCCCGGGGCGGGGCTCCGACCCTCTGCCCGGCCCCGAGCCCGGCGCAGCCCCGCCTTCCGGGAGGAGCGGCCGGGGCCCTGCGCCACGTCGGCCGGACCCCCGCCTCGGCGTTCAGACGGACGTGGGCGGTGCGCGCTGCGGGCCGGCACCGGAGCTCTGCGGGGACCACGCCGCCGCGTTCACGCCGCGCGCTCGTGTCCAGGTGAGTGGCCTCTGACTGCGGAAACGGGCGCCGTCCAGGGGCCGCGCTTGCTCTCCCACTTGAGCTCCCGCTCTTAATGACCGTGATCCGGGCTTTCGCTTCCACAGAGCGACGATGAAGTAGGGAGAAAGCCGGTGAACACACTTGTCTTCCGTAAGTTTTAATGGTCAGCTTTTTTGGGGGGCATCACTGCTGTCCGGTGGTGGGAGTAGGAGGCCCCGCCCCACTGCTGGAATGGAACCTCCGTCCCAGTGGGCCGCAGTCCCGCGCACCACCACGACGCCACCGGGGCTCAGCCCCCATCTTTTTTTTTTTTTTCAGATTTATCTTTTTTAATTATCAAATAATTTTATTGGGGGCTTTCAGCTCTTAGAAGAGCCCATACGTCAGTTGTATCAAACTCGTGTACATCTCTTGCCATCTTCATGTTCATTCCCCTTGAGCCCTTCGTATTAGTTCGTCTCCCCCCCCCCCTCCTACCTTCATGGACCTCTAAGAAACAATAAATTATTATTATTTTATCGCTTCTTGGCCTTTTGGCTAAGATCAAGTGTATAAATTATTATTTTATTATCTGATACTGCCCATTGTCTCCCTTCACCCACGTTTCTCTTCGTTCCCCTGGAGGCAGGTGGGTTATATGTCGAACATTGTAGATGGGTCCCCCATTTCTCCTCATTCTCCCCTCCTTCCCTCCACTCTCCTGGTATCGCTGCTTCCTTTACTCTTCCTGAGGGGTTATCTATCCTGGTTTCCGTGTGTCAGGAGCTCTTATCTGTACGATTGTACATGTTCCAGTCTAGCTGGATTTGTAAGGTGGAACACTGGTCTTGATAGTGGGGGAAGGAAGCACTAAAGAACTAGAGGAATGATGTGTTCTCTAAGTGCCATGCTGCACCCTGGCTGGCTCCTTCCTTTCTTCCTTCTTCCTCCTTCCTTCCTTCTTTCCTTCCTTTCCTTTTTTCCTTCCCTTCCTTTTCTTCTGTCCAATTGTCTCCTCTCCAACTCCCATTATTTGCATCCACATACTTGTTTGATTTGGGTCTTCTAAAACCTGTTACCTGACCCTGTTGACACCTCATGGTCACACAGACTGGTGTGCTTCCATATGTGCTTGTGGCATCTTTACTAAATGGCCTTTTGTTTAACTTGGAGTTTTTAAGACCTCAGACATTATTTGGGGGGGGGGGCATCATTGCCCTCTGGTGGGAATAGGAGGCTCAGCCTTGCTCCTGGAGAGCTGCTGCTGGGTTTGAACCACCAACCCAGTGGACCACAGTCCCGCGCACAACCACTACGCCACAGGGGCTCAGCCCACTATTTCTTTTATTTTTATTTATTTTTTTTTTGGGGGGGGCATCACTGCTCTCCGGTGGTGGGAGTAGGAGGCCCAGCCCCACTGTTGGAATTGAACCTCCATCCCAGTGGGCCGCAGTCCCACGCACAACCACTACGCCACCGGGGCTCAGCCCACTATTTCTTTTAATAGCCAGGCACCATCAGCTTTCTTTACCGCATTTACTTATGCACTCATTTTGTTTCAGCGATCATGTTGGGAAGGTGACCGTCATAGAATGCCAGGTTATTAGAACAAAGTGTTATGTTGAGGGAGTACTTGAGCAGAGACCCAATGCCTGGCTGCTACCTTTTTTTTGGGGGGGGCATCACTGCTCTCCGGTGGTGGGAGTAGGAGGCCCAGCCCCATTGCTGGAATTGAACCTCCGTCCCAGTGGGCCGCAGCCCCGTGCACAACCACTACACCACCGGGGCTCAGCCCAACTGCTACCTTAATGATTAACAATTAAATGTATGTACTAGACCCATATCCATGTTTATAATTTACATATGTGCTTGCCTATATTTGTACCTCTATTTATGTCTTTCGCCTCCTACTTCTTAACTTTATTTCTTTTTACTTTTTTCCTGTCCCACCATCATGTTTACCCTTTATTTAAATCTCAGTACTTTCTCTCCGCTACACTTGATCAACCTCCAATTCTAGATCTTATCTCTTGTCCCTGGGTTAGTTGTCTCCCCCCTCCCTTTCTCCCTTCTCCTCCTCTCCCATGTCCCCTTGGAAACGTTGGCCCTGTTGTTTTCTCCTTGAGATTGGTTGTCCTGCCTATCACAGATAGACATGAGAAAGAAGAAAAAGGCTGGTGGGAAAGAAGCCTGTAAGTAGTTCCAGGTTGGGCTGAGTCCCGGTGGCGTAGTGGTTGTGCGCGGGACTGCGGCCCACTGGAACGGAGGTTCAATTCCAGCAATGGGGCTGGGCCTCCTACTCCCACCACTGGAGAGCAGTGATTGCCCGCCCCAAAAAAAAAAAGGTAGTTCCAGGTCTGTCTGCTGGGCCTTCTGGTTGCTTTCCATTCAGATCTGGTGAAGTGCCACACCCTGCCCACTGATTCTGGAATGTTTTCAGGATTCCTTGGGGACTTCATTGCTTTTGCTCCCCTGGATGCTCTATTGAGCTCCCTTCATGTTTCACCCTGATATGTTGGAAGCAGAACGGGCACAATACCTGCACTGTCTCCAGTGCTGTCCCCCTTAGCGCTGAGTCAGTGAGGGGTGACATGTCTTGGTCATCTTTTTGTTTGCTTTTTCATCTTCACAGTTGTACCAGGAGCTCTGACTTCCCATGGGAGTTTAGAAAGACTCTATAGAAGTTGTCAGGGGAGTGGGGGGGAATGTGCTTCCTTGGGCACCTGCCCTAGGTTTGCAAAAGGTTGGTTTGTGTTGACCTGCTCCCCACCTTTGCTGCAGCACTCTGTTCAAGTGAAACTCACACCTGAACCTTCCCTGAGATGCGGCTACTCCTAATTCTTTCAACTTGACCATTACTCAGGGCAATAGGACCATCATGCCTGTTAAGTATTTTCCCCCAAGGTCCCAAGTTTCCTCATCTGGAATCCAGGAGTCATCTCAATATGATGCTATGTGGGACCACTGCAGTTTTTAGACAGTGGTAATGTGTTTTGAGATTCTCCAGAGATGGTTCTAACAGGCTTCCCAAGAAGTAAAGGAAATTGGTGGAGACAAAGGCTTCCGTCCCTGGTGCTTCGGTTGTCATATCTCCTCACATTTGACTGTGTGCTGTCCATGAGCGGGTGTCATGGGCACACTGTGTAGGACAGATGACAGGCCCTGGTCCCAAGGACTACCCAGGTTTGTGGGGGAAACGGTTATGTAAATAGAAAAATGTAGCTGAGCCCCGGTGGCGTAGTGGTTGTGCGCGGGACTGCGGCCCACTGGGACGGAGGTTCAATTCCAGCAGTGGGGCTGGGCCTCCTACTCCCACCACCGGAGTGCAGTGATGCCAAAAAAAAAAAAAAAAAAAAGAAAAATGTAGCCATGTGCTAATGATTCCAGTACACGGGAAAAGCCAGACATTGAAGCTATCTGAAGGATGAGCAAGTTATTTAGACTGGGGGCAGGGGAGGTGGTGCGGGAAAGGGGGTTCGCGCTAGGGCAGCACTTGGGGAGGGAGAGTATGCAGAGGTCTGGAGTGAAGTGTTAGCTGGATCCGCAGTACCTGGAACCTGGAGTTATAAGTGAGGAAATGGAGACATGAGGATAGCAGTGGCAAGGTTATGGAGGGCATTACATCTTCTGGGTAAGATAGAACTACTGAAGGTAGGTTGAAGCTTGGAGTCACATGGTCAGACTTGGTGTGTGGTCCATAGGAGGAGGGACCACAATGGAAGCAGATGATGCGTGAGCAGGCACTTACCAGGGTTTGGGTACCTCATGATAATTTGAGCTAAGTCAGTGGCAGTGGAGGTAGGTGTAGGTGGATTGAAGAAAGATTTAGGAATGAATATATTTTGAACATTTCACATACACGAAGTAAGGGAAGTATTATTGTAGTTTTAAATCTTATAGTATAGCATAAGAAACGTTATCTTTTTTTCATGGTTAGTGTTAATAGAATCCTCTCCCCAGTTAAATAGACTAAATTCGTACATCATCACAAGTGTCAGGTAGTTTTTCTAAGCTGGCTTCCTTCCTATAAGTAGGGGGGGAAGATATCACCTGTTGAAATCAGAAACACTTGACTAGAACTGCCAAACTTTCCTTAGATGGTTTAAAGTTTTTTTTTGTTGTTGTTTTAAAATCCTTTGGATTAAACTGTGAATATATTGTCTGTAATCACACAGGTAGGACATAATAGAAAGGAGAATATGGGCTAGGTACCCTGCATAGTGTTTTAGATACAGTGGATCTGAGAGTGACATCCAGGTCTGTGCAGGCTCAGGGCCCGAACTGCTCCTTTGCACTCTGCTGCTGGAGTTGCTGAGTAGTTTGGGACCTAAGGAACATAGATACCAAATATTCAGGGTGAGTTGAATAAACTGAAGACATGCCCTTCACTGTGGAGTGAAAAAATGGATTGAGGACAGAACCCTACAGGAGACCAACATTTTTGGGAGAAAGAAAAAGACCAGTGCAGTCAGAAAACACTATGTAAAAACTGCTCCATCTTTTTCTTGGGTCTCCAAGTTCTAGGCATCCAGGCAGCTCCTCTAGAGCACATCTCTGCAAGAGGAGAACAAGCCCCACAGAAAAAGAACCTAGGGGCTGAGCCCCGGGGGCGTAGTGGTTGTGCTTGGGACTGCGGCCCACTGGGATGGAGGTTCAATTCCAGCAGCGGCTCCACAGGAGCAAAGGCTGGGGCTCCTACTCCCACCACCAGAGGGCAGTGATGCCCCCCCCCAAAAATAAAAAAAAAAAAATAGAAAAAGAACCTAGGATTTGAGGATAATAAAACTTGAACTTAATACTACACTACACTACACACACACACCACCCGGTCTCTCTCATATCCAGAACTTCTCCCAAAGTAACTTATTTTTTCCCCAAGCTAACTTAAGGATTTCAAAAATCCAGTGCTGCCTGAAGTCTGTTTGGCAGTTCCTGACAAGCTCAAAGCCTGGAGGGTGTTCATCCAGGCCTGGGTTGGAAAACTGCTGTCTCAGGCAGAGAAACAGGAAGCTAAGAGCTGAAAAGAACTTTTGTTTTCCACTTGGAGCCCTCCGCACCCTTCTTTGGCCCCCATATTCTTTGCACTTGTGTTAAGTCTTTCTACCTCCATAATCCTTGCTTCCCACACTTTACCTCTTGGTTTTCAGTTTCCCCAGCAAAAGAAAGGGGAAGCAAGCTTCACGTTTCTTCTTCCTTTTCTCCCAGGCCAGGTTTTTGTTCAAGCTCTTATCCGGGGTGTAATTTCAGAGGTCCTTTGGTGCCTCACTCCCACCCCAAGTGTACTAGGGAATCTGAAAGAGGTTAACGGGTAGGTCACTTGTTTGGGGATCAAGCACCAGAAACCAGCCCTATGCCCTGATGGCAGCAGGCAGGCTCTGGTGAATTCCAGACATGCTTGCCTGATGCCTGAGAATAATTGCCTTCAGCTACCTGTGGTTTACTGTCCACATTGATCAGTTTTGTTTGTTACGGTTTTAAAATTTATTTATTTTTTTTGTGGCATCATTGCCCTGGTGGGAGAAGGAAGTCTTGCTCCTGGAGAGCTGCTGCTGGATTTGAACAGTCAACCCTGTGAGCCCCAGTCCCGCACACAACCACTAGGCCACCAGGGCCCAGCCTAAATTTTTTTTTTGGGGGGGGGGAAGGCATCACTGCTCTCTGGTGGTGGGAGTAGGAGGCCCAGCCCCACTGCTGGAATTGAACCTCCGTCCCAGTGGGCCGCAGTCCCACGCACAACCACTACGCCACAGGGGCTCAGCCCCTAAAATTTATTTTTTTGAAGTGGAAAAGAATGGTTTTCATAATTAGGTTATGTTGCACTGTGCAATTTTTCCTGGGCCAGAAGTGTTAGGAAAGACAGTGTATTGGTGATATTTAGCAATTTGTTTTGTGACTCACTGTACGATAATATTCTCTTTTTTTTTCTTCTACCAAATATTCTTTTTTGGGGGAGGGCATCACTGCCTCTGGTGGTCGTGGGCGCTACCCAGTGCTGCTCCTGAGAGCCACTGCTGGATTTGAACCTCCAAGCCTGTGGGCCGCAGTCCCACACTCAACCACTTACGCCACCGGGGCTCAGCCCCTACCAAATACTCTTTTTTTTTTTTCCTACCAATTATTCTTGATGCCTTTTCAGAACTTGGAAACAAAGGTTGTATTTATAAGAGTATTCTTAACAGTGAAATCAATCCCAGGAAACGGATATTTACAATGCTGATGAGATCAAGGGAAAAGGTTACTTCTGTTTTCTCTTGATGTGTACTTCCCCTTCCTGATCCCTTCACCTCAGATCGCTGCTCTTCGCTGCCTCTCCATGCAGGGGTCTCAGGCACGTGTCCCTCCTGGTTCTTTCTGCTTCCGGCACAGCTCACTTTTTATCCAGGGGGACAGCAAATCTGCCCAATCTCCTCCTCAGCGTTTTGGGGTTCACCACACCTTGTTTGTATAATCTCATCCAGCCCTTTGGTGGGAGTTAGAAAGACTATGAATAGAAGCACCATACCAAGTAATGTCTCTTCCCAGCAGCAGGACTGTGCAAGTAAGGGACAGGGGCCTTCCAAGGGGACTGAACAGCTTGCCACCAAAGAAGATAAGGTACATTGACCTCCAAGGAGCAGATGGGCTCAGTTTTACCATCCCCTTAAAAGGACAGCCAATCCCAGAACAGAGAAGGAACCTCACAACCATCAAGAAGAGCCAGGACTGAGCCCCGGTGGCGGAGTGGTGGAGTGCAGGACTGCAGCCCACAGGGTTGGCGATTCAAATCCAGCAGCAGCTCTCCAGGAGCAAGGCTGGGCCTCCTATTCCCACCAGAGGGCAATGATGCCCCCTCCTCCCCAAAAAAGAAGAGCCAAGAGCGGGGCATGTCCTTGTACTGACAACCCCTCAGACCCATGAGACAGAGAGCTGTAATGTTGGAGAGGGTGTCAGATAATGAGAAGTGGTGGCAACAGCAGCAGAACCAGGAGACCCGCCCAAGACACCCCGGTGGGCTTCCCAGCATACGGAGCAAAGTGGCTACAGCGGGTATGCCAGCCTAGCGAGGAGGAGAGCAGAGCAGAGCGCCTCCACACTAGATATTTTCTGGCTGAATGGGGTGCTCAGGCAGGAGGCATTCTGCTCGAATAGGTGCTAAAGAGCGTAGTAATAGTCGCCTGAGCTGGGCGAAGGCCAGGCTGAGAACAACTTGTCCTCGGGAGGATACGAGCCGAAACGCAAGAGCCCAGACCTAAGGAGGGGCTGGTGGTAGAGGCTTACTTACGAGCATGGCTGTACAGGAAGCTGTCCAAAATCCAAGAGCTGTATCCTTAGTCCCTAGTAAACCCCATAATTTGTTGTGTGTCTGTTCTGAGGGGTCATTGCAATGAATTAATGAACCTACAGAGACCTAGAGAGTGTCCTGGCAGAGATGGCTGGTATTGGGTAAGGTAAAACAGTTAAAAACAGTGGCCTGTGGCTGAGCCCCGGTGGCGCAGTGGTTGAGTGTGGGACTATGGCCCACTGGCTTGACGGTTCAAATCCAGCAGCAGCTCTCTGAGAGCAAGGCTGGGCCTCCTACTCCCAACAGAGGGCAGTGATGCCCCCCCCCCAAAAAAAAAAAACAAACAACATTGGTGTGAAGAGGTATGTCTGAGCTCTGCTTCATAGCAATCGACTTTGTGTTGCTGTTGACCTTGATTTTTCTCACTCTTGTAAAGCTAGATAAGAGCTGATGCTACCATGGTAATGGACTTTGAAGACATATGTGTGTGTATATGTATGTATATATGTATATACATAACATTTATTTTTAGGGGCTGAACCCCGGTGGCGTAGTGGTTGTGCGCGGGACTGCGGCCCACTGGGACGGAGGTTCAATTCCAGCAGTGGGGCTGGGCCTCCTACTCCCACCACCGGAGAGCAGTGATGCCCAAAAAACTAAAAAAAAAAAAAAAAAAAAACATTTATTTTTATAGGGTTATGTTTACCTGCCTTATTCTTGTCTTATTTTTCAATAGCTTCTTCTTAGATCCTTGGCTCTACTACTTAGCTGTTGATTGGGGAACCAATAGCTTTACCTCCCTAAGCTTCTGTTTTGTTATCTGAAAAATGGAGCTCTCTCAATGCCTACCAGCATGGAGGACCAGGCTCCTGTGAACGGGATTTGGAGTCTAGTTGTGACAAGGAACATTCATTTCATCCCCAGGACGAGTGGCTCCTTCCTGGGTCTTTAATGCCTGGTCTTCCTCTGTCCTACAGCGGCCTTTGTTTGATTGTACTGGTTTGAGACCTTAGTTAGTTAAGGCTGGATACTTCAGGGAATACACTTTAACTCACTTTTGTTTTTAGGTGTTGAACCTTTGAAACACAGACCTTTAGCCTTGTAGAGGGAAGGCCAGCCAAGCCAGACTGGTTATCTGGTTAGTATTTATCCAGGGACTGCTGGCTTTGGTTGATTTTGGACAGCTTCTCTCAGTTGCTTCTCTGTACAGCAGTATATATATACAACCACATATTTGTTCTCCTAGCCCCCTGCTCCCCCTTTCTTCCTCTATCTCTGGCCTCCGTTTTGCTGAGGTCTTGACAAGTGGGTGGCTGAGCAGCCCCAAGCTGCAGCACTGACTCCCCTCCACTCTCTTCCCAACTTTGTTGCAGGAGGCAATGGCGGCTTCTTGTGTGCACCTGAATTCTGGGCAGAAGATGCCCCAGATCGGACTGGGTACCTGGAAGAGTGAGCCTGGCCAGGTAAGAGATGGAGGAAAAAAGAGAAGCTTCTTGAGCCTCTGTCAGAAAAACGGCAGGATTTTGCAGAAGGACCTTGCATTTTTCCTGGCAGCCTGCCCAACTCATAGTCTACTTCCTGTAGGGATGAACCTGAAGGGCAATGGGAAGAAGGAACCAGCTGCGAGCCCTTGGTTCCCCTAGCGGCCCGCACCTTCCCAGCTTATTGTAAGGAGAGGCCGAGTGGCCCAGGAAGACCAAGGACTGTAGAAGGCAAGGGAACCTTTTCCTAACCAGATATTCTATTCTGGGTGCCATGGCAGATCTGAGGCCCACATACAGATGCCCATTGACCTGTGTGACTGTCCACAGCAGGACAGCCGCCTTTAGTAAGGGTGATAGTGGGCCAGTTGACTTCCCTGTTTCACGTCCCCTTCATAGCCCTTGCTGAGGCCCCCCTGCCTCAACACCCTATACTTTGGTCATGTCTTTTCTCCCAAACTTGGATTCTTGAGGGCCCAGCCTATCCCTGGTGTTCATGCCACAGCCGGGCAGACTGCAGGTGTCAGGCTCTGAAGAACAGCTAGGTCAACGGGGGAGACCCAGGGTCAGCACATTCCGAAAGAAGCAGATGGTTAATATTTGAGACTTTGCCGGGCACAAGGCAAAATGGAGGCTATCACGCAGGGGCTTATATAACTGTTTAATAAGTAACCATTTAAAAAATAGACAACCCATTTGTGGGTCAAAGGCCACAAAGGAAGAGAGATCAAGGGAGCCCTGCTGTGGTTTAGCAAGCTCTGGAGTAGACAGACCCTCACTGGCCGGGTGGGGGAGCCTGGGGACACAGCTGTGGGACTCAGCTCCCACCTGGCCTGGGGCAGCTTCCCAGGACTTTTCCTGCCTTTCTTGAAAATCTGAATCAGACCGAAGAGAAGTTTGGGAGTTCACTTTGGGAGCGATTCCAGTAGAAAAATGGCCTCTTCCATCTGGGAATGAGGCCAGTGTGTACGTTGCAGTTGGGCGACTTCTGCCTGCTTCCCTTTCCTTTCCTTTCCTTCCGACAGCCAGGGTCCTGTTGCTCTGGGCAGGCACTCCCCAGAAACTGGGGACAAGGCCAGGAGCTAACTAAGTCAAGGCCCAGGACGGGCCCTTGACGTACGTAGGACCTGGTCACAGAATGAAGGCCACTTTTCAAGGTTACAGGCCACCCAGACTCGGATCCGCTCAGTGGGAGAGTCAGAGCTCCCCCAGAGGGAAGTTTTACATTCCATCCCAGGCATCCAGAGCAAGATCTTTAGGGGCTTTCTGGCATTTGGGGGTCCTGCTTCTCGTGGTGTGTTTCTGGTTTGGATTTTGGCAAATTAATGTGTCTGTACTACTTGATGCCTGCTTTCTTCTCTTCCATCTAGGGCAGCGGTTCTCAACCTATGTGTCTCGACCCCTTTGGGGGTCAAGTAACCCTTTACTGGGATCGCCTAAAACCATATTTCTGATGGTCTTAGGAACCGAGACACCGTCCCTCTATCCGTCTCCAGGTGGGTCCGCCCACATGCAGATCCGCCCACATACAGGTTGTCAAAACATGAAGAACTGTATTAAAGGGTCAGGACATTAGGAAGGTTGAGAACCACTGATCTAGGAACCCTGGATTCTGTTTCTCCACCTTCCTCCCACTTCTGCTGTTTCTGAACTGACTCTGACCTGAGCTAGGGATGTGTCAGGCTTCCCTAACCACATTTTCAGGCCTGGGAACCTATCTCCATGACTGGTATTGCTCTTTATCTAGCCACTGTTTTGACTTAAAAAACCTCCACTGGTCTGAGGCCCGGTGGCGTAGTGGTTGTGCGCGGGACTGCGGCCCACTGGGACGGAGGTTCAATTCCAGCAGTGGGGCTGGGTCTCCTACTCCCACCACCGGAGAGCAGTGATGCCTCCACCCCCCAAAAAAAATCCACTTATTCCCATAAGGTAACACAATTTCTTTATGTTAGCTTATGAGAACGCATGGTATTTTTGCTCAACTCTGCTGAGATGGCTTGGGGAGGAAGTGACCTTGGAGGCTTGTGGATGAAGATGGGATTAAGAGTCTGGGACTCAGAAGAGACTTCTTCCGCTAGACTAGAGCCATCTTCTTTTATCTCAACCTCCACTGCAAAGATGACCTGGTCATCTTTGGATGACCTTGGAGTGTTGGAGGGAGGGCAGTGTCTGACTCAGAGCAACGGAGCCGAAACCTGTTCCTTTTACCTGACAGGTGAAAGCAGCTATTAAGTTTGCCCTGAGTGTTGGCTACCGCCACATTGACTGTGCTGCCATTTATGGCAACGAGACGGAGATTGGGGAGGCCCTGAAGGAGTGTGTGGGACCAGGCAAGGTAAGGATTGGGGCTATGGAGAAGGGTGGGGTGGGACTGTTCAGAGGCTGAGACTAGGGTCTGGGCGGAGGGAATCAGGTATTTGCTTCCTTTTAGTTCCTCTGGGTGCTGTGGCCTTCCTCACTAGGGGTCTTGTCCCCTGTACCAGGAAGTGCTACGGGAGGAGCTGTTTGTGACGTCCAAGCTGTGGAACACCAAACACCATCCTGAAGATGTGGAGCCTGCCCTGCGGAAGACCCTGGCTGACCTCCAGCTGGAGTATTTGGACCTGTACCTGATCCACTGGCCATACGCTTTCGAGTAAGCCATTGCCCAGGTCTTATCCCCAGAAGGGGTAGTGTGAATAACTTGTGCTGACTCACACTTGGTAGAAGAGTATAGGGACACTCACCTGTGTAGTGATCTGAGGACTTCTGGGCCTTTCCTGCTATAGGAGCCAGGGGTTTAGCTAGAGAAAAAGGAGTGCAGCTGCAGCTTTATGCCCTGGGCTGTGCATAGGTGTTCTCTTGCTCCCTTTATTTACCCAGGAGACATATACTGAACTCTCTGCTGAGCTAGGTTTTGGCTTACAGTAATGAAGAAGCCTCAACAGAGGGTGAGAAGAGCCTGTCATCACTATTGGGTCCTAGGTTGAAAGGGGGTTGGAGGAGCATGTAAACCCTGCAGAGGAGTTAAGGCAGACTTCCAAGAGCAGAGGAGAGGAAATACCGTCTAGGAAGAGAAAAAAGGGGCATGGCATTCATGTAGAATTAACACCTGGAATGGGGAAAAGCATGACTTTCGCATTCTTGGCTCTATCTGGCATTGAGGTAGGGGACATAGAATAGCTGGATGAGCAGATAGGGCAGGAGCCTGGCTGGCTTCAGTGCCCACACTCACAGGTGGCTGTCTCACATTCAGGCAGGGAGACAATCCCTTCCCTAAGAATGCCGATGGAACTATACGCTATGACTCCACCCACTACAAGGAGACCTGGAAGGCTCTGGAGACACTGGTGACCAAGGGGCTGGTGCGGGCTATTGGCCTGTCCAACTTCAGCAGCCGGCAGATTGACGATGTGCTCAGTGTGGCCTCAGTGCGTCCTGCTGTCCTACAGGTGCGTCTCCAAGCAGACCTACAGTGGAGGGTGTGGTGTGTTCACAAGAGCATGCGTGAGCAGGCGTTGGCCCTACTTAATGGAAGTGACTAGCAAGTTGTCAGAGTACTTGTGCCAGTCAGCATAAAAGTGCAGGTTGGAGCCTTCCTTGTTGGGGGAGATGAAATTGCCATTGGAGGACAAAGAGTGAGAAAAGCTGGCCGAATAGGTGGTGGGGCGGGGGGGTGTCAGCAATTGGGTGTTGGCCAGGGCATGTGTGTCTGGGTGGGGCTGGGCACAGTGGGTGTGGTCACTTTTGGTGATGAACTGTTTTTCGGCTCAGGTGGAATGTCATCCGTACCTGGCTCAGAAAGAGCTGATTGCTCACTGCCATGCATGTGGTCTGGAAGTGACTGCGTACAGCCCTTTGGGCTCCTCCGACCGGGCGTGGCGGGACCCTAAGGAGCCCGTCTTGCTTGAGGATCCGGTGGTCCTGGCACTGGCTAAAAAGTATAGTCGGTCTCCAGCTCAGGTCTTGCTCAGGTGCGTGCAGTCTTGGGGGACAGGGTTTGGGAGGCAGACATCCCTGGGACCTCAGGAACTTGCCATGTGATCTGGGTAGAGGACACTCAGAGGCCTCTTTCTGGTGTTAGCGGGATCCTGGGCCTCCAAGAGCTTCAGGAGGACTGCCTGCCAATGTTTAGGAGCACTGACAATTGCTCCTCCTCTACCACAATTCTGCTTCTTAGGTGGCAGGTCCAGCGGAAGGTGATCTGCATTCCCAAGAGTATCACTCCTTCCCGAATCCTTGAGAACATCCAGGTACTTGGGCGATCGGCCTATCTTCTTTAGCCTTGTGGGACACAGTCTGACCCCAAATCTGCTTGCCTAGAAAATTAGTCTTGGGCTGAGCCCCGGTGGCCCACTGGGATGGAGGTTCAATTCCAGCAGTGGGGCTGAGCTTCCTACTCCTACCACCAGAGAGCAGTGATGCCCCCCCACCCCACCAAAAAAAAATTTGTCTTTTGGAACCACAGCTTCTACTTACACGACTGGCTTTTGTAATTCACCCCCCACCCCTTCCCTTTTCACCCCCAGGTCTTCGACTTCACTTTCACCTCAGAAGAGATGGAGCAGTTAGATGCTCTGAACAAAAACTGGCGGTACATCGTGCCCATGCTTACGGTGAGGATTGAACAGCCCCCTGGAGTCCAGGAACTGCATTCTACCCCAGATCTGGTTCAGGGAGAGGCAGGCTATTAGTGGTATTGGGGGGAGCATTGTTACCCAGGACACATGGGTCTCTATGGGGCTCGGGAATAAGGTGCAGAGCCGATGACCTGCCTCTTAACATGGCATAGTGTGTTGTAGGGTGCTGTTGGGTTGGTTCTAGTTCAGAGTGACCGTGTGTACACCAGAGCAGAGCTCTGCCCAGTCCTACGTCTTCTCACAGTTAAGGCTAGATCTGCACAGTCGTTGAAGCCACTGTGTCAGTCCATCTTGGGCAGGCTCCTCCTCTTTCGCCGACCCTCTCCCTGACTGAGCAGGTGTCCTCTACCACGGACTCGTCCCCCTCGATAAAATGTCCGAAGTACAGGAGAGAAGTTCCACATCCTTGCTTTCAAGGAGCGTTCTTTTTCTTTTTAACCCCTTTGTTGTCACTTCATCCACATATCAAACAATTCAGGAGCTCGTTCAGATCAAGAATACATGTGCGGTCATTACCACAATAAAATTTAGCGCATTTTCTTTTTCCTTTATTGTTCATGTAATTTTTTTCAATTGTGGCAAAAAGGGACACACCAAAAACATTCTCCAATTCAACAGCTTCTACATGTATAATTCAGTGCCATTGATTATACAACCATTTGTACAACCATTATTGATATCCTTTTCCAAATTTTTCTGCCACCATTAACATAAGCTCAGTGTCCCCTAAGCTAAAAAATCTTCCTTCATACATGATAACCATTGATCAACTCTCGTTTCTTATTTATTTTTTAGTAGTTTTCTTGATATAATATTCATGTTTGGTACACTTCTATAGTTGTCACTTTTTTTGGGGGGGGGGGCATCACTACTCTCCGGTGGTGGGAGTAGGAGGCCCAGCCCCACTGCTGGAATTGAACCTCCGTCCCAGTGGGCTGCAGTCCCATGCACAACCACTACGCCACCGGGGCTCAGCCCAGTTGTCACTTTTAAAAAGAGTTGTATCTCATCACAAGAAATTCTAGTGCTCCCTCTCCTCTCCCACATTCATTGTTTCCTCTCCAACACACACACACACACACACACACCTCAAACCACGGTACCTGTTACTGTCTGGTATGCATCCACTCTTTTTGTGCTTCATAAACTGGAAAACCTAACAGGAACGAGAAAACAAAACCAAAATGAAACAGAAAGAAGAAAATAATAAAAATATAAACATTAAAATAGTGAGAAGGAAAAAACCACTATCAGGCTGAGCCCCGGTGGCGTCGTGGTTGTGCGCGGGACTGCGGCCCACTGGGACGGAAGTTCAATTCCAGCAGTGGGGCTGGGCCTCCTACTCCCACCACCAGAGAGCAGTGATGCCCCACAAAAAAAAAAGAAAAGACCACTATCAATATTCAGAAAGCCAGAGAAGATGTTTCTGTTGTTGAACATGCAAGGAATACTTGAGGTCAGCTGACCACGTATCGTGTACCATGGTTTGATCCAACATAGTCATGTTTACAGTCGTCTTTGACAGTAAAACTTTTGGAATACTCTGGCCAAAGGGGTCTCCCCGTGGGTTAATCTGACTAAATCCTCTGTGGATGGATTGTGGGCTCTCTTAGCCTTTGACACATTGGGTGTTCACAAGATTTTAGCTCTGATACTTTTCCCTTCATCATATTTGGGTTTTGTTAGCATCATCTTTGGATCCAGGAGCATTCTGTCAGAACTTCTTTTCAGACAGACGTGTTCATTCTTTTGGCGGGACATGGCAAATTCAATATTGCCCCGCCAATACCATAATAAAAATCTAACTGAGCTCCTTGGTGCCCCGTACTTACTGTCCAGCTTTCACACACGAGATAACGGAAAATCCCACGGTGAGGGTCAGGCGTACCGTAGGTCTCTGTGTGAAGACTTGAAAGTCACAGGTGGGTGGTGTGTATAAATAGATCAATCTGCAGTCAAATGCTCTACCCCTGAGCTATGCCCTCCCAAAGTAGAGCAATCTGAAAGCAGGACTTGGACTCTTTAAAGTCTTGCCATGAGGGCTGAGCCCCGGTGGCGTAGTGGTTGTGTGCTGGACTGCGGCCCACTGGGATGGAGGTTCAATTCCAGCAGCGGCTCCACAAGAGCAAAGGCTGGGCCTCCTACTCCCACCACCAGAGGGCAGTGATGTCCCCCCCCCAAAAAAAAACAAAGTCTTGCCATGAGTCTAAAATCCATGTTGAATTTTATTTTTTTATTTATTTTTGGGGGGGCATCACTGCCCTCAGGTGGTGGGAGTAGGAAGCCCAGCCTTTGCCCCATGTTGAATTTTAAAAGCTTCCTTTTCCAACAGCAGGGTCCTCTAACCTTGATGCTGACCTAACCATCTACCCTAAGGAAGACCATCTTTATTTTTGAGGTGCAAGAGATCACATTTTATTTCCAAAGGGTTTTTCTACAATGGTTAGATGTACTAGCTTGTGCCTGAAGAGTCTTAGCATACAGCATTATATAAGCTGGATCCCCAGAAACAGACATAATTGGTAATGCAATTTTTCCAGGACAAAATCTGTCCTGCCTCTATCCAGTGACCACCCTGTAATTAACTGAAGGATATGTCCCTTTTTTAAAATCGTTAAGGGAGCTCATGCAACTCTTACCACAATGCATACATCCATCCATTGTGTGCAAAGCACAGTTGTACATTTGTTGCCATTATCATTCTAGGTTGTGTACCTTTAATTAACTATGTAGCCCCATTCATGTGCTAATCCCCTTAACCCTGCCAACCTCCCATTTTTATATAATCTCACCTGTGTCTCCCGATTGTCTTTCAGCCAATTATGACGTTTTAAGTTTTTAGTTACAAAAACTGTACTTTTTCTGTATTGTCTGGTGGAGGGGCCATTTTCACTCTGGGAACTTGAAATTCTGTTTCAGTGCAGACCCGTCTCTCTCCCTGAATAAACAAACGTCTGTTGCTTTTACTTGAAACAGACTCTGCGGTATTTCTGTATAGTTACTTCCAAAATAATAGCTCTGCTTTTGAACACTTGAAAGAGGTGTTTTGAAACTGGTTTGCTCAGTGCAACGATTTTGTTGAGTTCACTTAATTGTGAGGATTTTTGTTTTTATGTGGTGGAATCTAGTTCCTGACACATGGTCAGTTTTAGGTACATTATATCAATAAGGGAAACCCAGAATGCACTTTTGACTTTGTTAGGATGATTTGGGTGAGGTTGAAGCCTGTTGTCCACAGGGAAATAAATGTCAGCTTTGTACTTTGTACTTTGCCTCAGGTGCTAGCTCTCAGCTGGCATAGTGGTGTAAATGCATAAGGTTGTGCAGGAAGCTTTGGGGAAAGCACCCTGCTTTTTTTTTTCAGAATGTCAGCCCTTGCTAATGGAGTCTTTTGTTCTTCTCTCTTTCCAGGTGGATGGTAAGCGGGTCCCAAGAGATGCGGGGCACCCTTTGTACCCTTTTAATGACCCATACTGAAGCCACAGCTTCCTGGTGTCTCTTCTGGCTCTCCGGCTATGAAGCCCTACATCCCCAGAACAGGGGTTATTAAAGCTATTGGAAGGTCCATCTGCTTGCTTGTCTCCTCTGTCTGTTCAGAGCTGGGAAGGAAATGGCTTGCTTTAGGAATGCCATACCTACGGCTGCTGGGAATGGCAGCCCAAACTTCTTAGACTGGCGTAACCTACTAGGCATCTGAATTCCCCATCTGCATGCCCGCATCAGGTACACTAGAGGATCGCCATCTAGTGGTAGCTGTGGGTACTGCAGGCTGGCCAGTGTGTGGCTCCAAACCAAACCAAACTCCAGCCTGGGAATCCGTGCTGACTCACAGCGACCCCTCAGGGGCTCTAAGTCTGCCACCGTTCTCAGGACCAGAAAGCCCAGTCTCCCACGGAGCGTTTGGCAGTTTAAAACCGCTGACCACGTCGATCACAACCCAGCGTGTAGCACCCACACTGCCACGGCTCTAGAAAACGTCAAAATGTGGCCCTTCACGTCAGAGATCTGACAACAGGGTAGTGAGTGTCCTCTGATTTCAGGGCAGCGCTGGACCTGGCCTTTGATTTCCTACCCGTATTCTGAGTACTGCTGCTGGGGCACTGGTTAAGTGTTCAGTTACTAGCCCAAAGGTGGACGGTTCTGATCCACCAGCCGCGGTGCAGGAGGCAGATGTGTTAGTCGGCTTCTTTAAAGATGATCTAGCTCTGGACTGAGCCCCAGAGGTGTAGTGGTTGAGTGCAGGACTGCGGCCCACGGGCTTGGCGGTTCAAATCTAGCAGCAGCTCTCCAGGAGCAAGGCTGGATAAGCTCCCACGACCACCAGAGGGCAGTGATGCCCCCTAACCCCCCCCCAAAAAAAAAAAATCTAGCGGTGGGAATCCTGTGGGGTGGTTCTGCTCTGCACTATATAGGATCACTGTGAGTTGACATTACAGCAACGAAGTTAAGGCAATGCCTAGGGTAACAACACGAGGAACCAACAACAACATTGGGAATTTGGGGGGCATTAGCTTGCAAGATCATGACCTATGAAGATGGGCTTTCTCGTACACCGCAATCCATGTACACACACTGCCGAGGTGACACTACACCAAGGACCTCTTCACTGTGTAGTCCTACCAAAGGAACTGGTGATGACCAGGTTTTAGGAAAGTTGTGGGCAAATCCTTCTTGCCACCAGTCACAAAGCTGTTTCTCAGATGAGCCATGGCTCCTTATTTGGCAAATGTGGGTTAGATAGAAGGCTACCCCCTAGGGATATATCAAGACACAGGCCCCTATAGTCTATTTGAAGAGGCACCCTTTAAGTAATTGCATAATTAGTTTAATTACAGTTAGAAAAAGTATTTTGAAGAAGTGCAGGGCAAGAAGCCTATTGATTTAATCAGCTGAGATCTGAAGGCTGAATAGGGATTAATTAAAGGAAGTAATTATAGAATATTGTCCTATATAAACTGAACAGCTTGTGAGGAAAGACTTGAAACTGGAAGAAGCTGTTGGGAAAACCCAAATAAGATCGGTGTGAGAGAAACTTGGAAGGGAGGCAGACAGTGTTGCTGGAATTGGGAACCTGGTAATGCAAGACAAAGGAGAGTGTCAACATTTTCGTTTGGATCTTAAATAGAATGGAGTTAGGAAGGAGTTCTGAAGTTTTTTAATAATTTTTTTTTTTTTAGCCACGAAACACTTAAGAGCAGGAATAGTCACCAGCTCTTTCTAGAGGCTAGCCTTTCCCCCTGGACCTTTATATAGTGCCTTTCATAAAACAAGCTACCTGTTGGCCCCACTGTGCTGGCTACTGTTATTAATGTTCAGTTTAGCTGACCCTTCCTTGAGTACATTTTCCTTTATATCATTGTGTTAGGGTAGCCTAGAGAACCAAATCCATAGAAATTCGTGTATAAGGGCTGAGCCCCGGTGGTGTAGTGGTTGTGCGCGGGACTGCGGCCCACTGGGACGGAGGTTCAATTCCAGCAGTGGGGCTGGGCCTCCTACTCCCACCACCAGAGAGCAGTGATGCCCAAAAAAAAAAAAAAAGAAAGAAAGAAATTCGTGTATAAGACAGTCTTATATAAAGGGTAATTGTACATTAAGAAAGCATCCCAGGGCTGAGCCCCGGTGGCGTAAGTGGTTGAGTACAGGACAGCGGCCCGCGGGCTTGGCGGTTCAAATCCAGCAGGGACTCTCAGGAGCAGCACTGGGTAGCGCCCACGACCACCAGAGGGCAGTGATATACACCACCCCCCCAAAAAAAAAAAAAGCATCCCAATCCAATCCTAGCCCGTAAGTCCAATATTAGCCCATATGTCAGATAACAATCTATAAAGTCCTCTTGAGACTCAAACGTACAATGACACGGAATGCAGTCGGTCAGTGGGTAGAAAGCCTGGATCCAGCAGCTCTGACAGGAGTTTGCACGTAGCTTCACCTTCCGAGGTCTGGTTGCATCAGGGTAGAGCTTCCCCAGCTCAGGGCACTGGAGTAGTTTGTGTGTCTTGTCAGCTGCAGTGTCTCCCAGGGAGTGAGCATAGAGAAGGGCCTCCATCCCCAAGGAGGAAATTGCCGGAGTTCACAGACTAGACGCCACCCTTCACTCATAATCTTTCACATTGACAATGATGATACAACTACCATAATCATCCTTTCTCTAGATGGCTAACTACGATTCCCTAGCTCCTTTCACAACTTCCACAGTTAGAAGGTAAGGAAACAAAAGTCGAACACCACGAAATGATGCACTAATACATCGACACTTTTTTTGGGCATCACTGCCCTCAGGTGGTGGGAGTAGGAGGCCCAGCCTTTGCTCCATGGAGCTGGAATTGAACCTCCATCCCAGTGGGGCACAGTCCTGTGCACAACCACTACGCCACCGGGGCTCAGCCCTATTTTTTTGCTGGGGGGGGGGGGAGGCATCACTGTCCTCAGGTGGTTGTGGGCGCTACCCAGCGCTGCTCCTGAGAGCTGCCGCTG
The DNA here is from genome assembly GCA_004026705.1 of Nesogale talazaci. NCBI lineage: Eukaryota > Metazoa > Chordata > Mammalia > Afrosoricida > Tenrecidae > Nesogale > Nesogale talazaci. The sequence goes on from PVJH01021604.1 coordinate 20,198, forward strand.
GATTTGAACCTCCAGGCCCGCGGGCCGCAGTCCCACACTCAACCACTGACGCCACCGGGGCTCAGCCTAAAAGTTATTCTTACGACACCTTACTCAAAAAAACCCCAGACATCTCACTTCGTCATCACATTTCTTTGTGTAAGCCTTCCACATTAAGCATACCAAGTGCAAAGTAAAATGGCAAATCTCACAAAAGATGCAATATTTTTGTATTTTTGAAGCAATGAAACTGATAATGAGGAACACAAATCATATCCAGAACCATTGACATGATGATCTGACAGCGAAAATAGATACTAAATACCAAAATGACATGATTGGAATATCCATATTAAGGAGGCCTCTGGAGTCCCTGGAGGTGTAAGTGCGCAGTGCTCTTGGCTCCTAACTGAAAGGTTGGAGGTGGACGTCTGCCCTGTGGCACTCAGAAGACAAGGCCTACTGATCGACAGGGAAGGAAAGACATCAGCCATTGCAAACTATGGAGCACCGTATTACTAGGACGTATAGCAATTGCTTATTTTTTTAAAGAAGGCTGTTGGGGAAATTATGGCTTCAAATACTTCAGTAAGACTGTTTCTGTGTATCATTGTTTTCAGAAAGACTACAGCTGCAGACTAAAACAAGACTACCTGGCTATGACTGCATTGCTAGAAAGGAGGGAGGGCTGAGCCCCGGTGGCATAGTGGTTGTGTGCCGGACTGCGGCCCACTGGCACGGAGATTCGATTCCAGCAGTGGGGCTGGGCCTCCTACTCCCACCACCAGAGAGCAGTGATCCTCCCCCCCCAAAAAAAAATTAATTAAAAAAAAAAAAAGAAAGGAGGGAACATTGACCATTCAGAGATTCCTTTCATTAAAATTCTTTATACCTAAGTGCAATCTAAGATTCCTTTCAGAAGTTCTCTAGTCTGTAGCGGAGGGTTCCTGGGGGCATTGTGGGTTAGACATGGGGCTGCTAACCACAAGGTCAAAGTGCATTTAATTACTTTGCCAAAGAAAGATGAAGTTGTTCCAAGATTAACAGTCTTGGAAACCCTAAGGTTTCCAATTCTATGAGTTGCAGTAGATTTGATGGCAGTGCGTTTCAGAAGGTGGACAGGGAAGGAGGAACCATCTCATACAAAGGGGTGCCTCCCAAAATTGAGTGGTTGAGTGCGGGACTGCGGCCTGCGGGCTGGCGGTTCAAATCCAGCAGCGGCTCTCAGGAGCAGCAATGGGTAGCTCCCACAACCACCAGAAGGCAGTGATGCCCACAAAAGCAAAAATAACTTTAAAAAAATTTATTCAAATACAGTTTTGTGTAGTATAAAATTTGACGGGGCTGAGCCCCGGTGGCATAGTGGTTGTGCGCGGGACTGCGGCTCACTGGGACGGAGGTTCCATTCCAGCAGTGGGGCTGGGCCTCCTACTTCCACCACTGGAGAGCAGTGATGCTCCCCCCCCAAAAAAAAATTAAAAAAAATAAAAAAATAAAATTTGACATAGAATACTTTAATTATCATTTAGTTCAAAGTATTTCTTAGCTCCCCTTATGTTTTTTTAACCCAGGGTTACTTGTTATTTTTACTACATATAAATGTTAATAAATATTTTTCAAAGCTATGGATTTAAATTTTTTTAGAGAACAACCTTATCGGGGCTGAGCCCTGGTGGCACAATGGTTGAGTGTAGGACTTCAGCCAACTGGCTTGGCGGTTCAAATCCAGCAACAGTTCTCCAGAAGCAAGGCTGGGCCTCCTACTCCTACCAGAGGGCAGTGATGCCCCCCCAAAAAAACAAAAGAACAACCTTATTACCTTCAAAGTACTTTCCATTACACGTAATATATTAGTCAAATCTGCTATTCCATTCTTGGAAATATTTTTCAAATTCATCTTTTTGAATGGCTGACAGCACCTTCCTTGTGTTTTTTGGGTTTTTTTGGCATCACTGCTCTCCGGTGGTGGGAGTAGGAGGCCCAGCCGCACTGCTGGAATTGAACCTCCGTCCCAGTGGGCCGCAGTCCCGCACAACCACTACGCCACCGGGGCTCAGCCCCTTTTTAAAAATTTTTTTTTTCCTTGTGTTTTTTTTCCCCACCTCTTCTGCTTCATCAAATTGCTGTCCTTTCATGACTCTCTTCGTTCAAGGAAACAAAAAAACTCAAGAGGGTTGAGCCCTGGTGTCGTAGTGGTTGTGCGCTGGACTGCGGCCCACTGGGTTGGAGGTTCAATTCCAGCAGTGGGGCTGGGCCTCCTACTCCCACCATCAGAGAGCAGTGATGCCCCCCCCAAAAAAAAAACAAAAAAAAAAACTCAAGAAACGAGGTTAGGTGAGCAAGGTTTTGGGGGCAAGAGAGGCCTGCTATTTTTTGCCCAAAACTGGCACACTGAGATGGTTGCATGAGCAAGTGCATTATCGTGGCAAAACCAGTCCCCATCTACCACAAATCAGGCCTTTTTTTTGGGGTGGGGGGGGCAATCACTGCCCTCTCATGGGAGTATGAGCCTTGCCAGCTAAGGCAGAGCACTAAATAAAGCAGCCAAACACTGATCCCACCATCAGAGAGCAAGAAACAAGAGGTCTAGAAAGGCGAGGCTCACCAAGCCATTTATCTCTCCACCCTTCAATCAATCGCCCATGTGTTTATCGACCAGGTTGGCACAATAAACCTTAACTATCTCAGACCTTATAGGACTTCCCATAGGTTCCAAAATCATGAATCTTTATGGGAGCAGACAGCCTCATCTTTCTCTGGTGGAGTGGCTGGGGCTTTAACAGGTGGCCTGGAGGGCAGCAGCCCATGCTTAACCTAAGGCACCATCAGGGTCCTACTTTTCTTAAGGAAAGAGAAAGAGGTATAAGGTCTTGTAGACTCACGAGTTGTATCAGTAAGAGGTCAAGAACCATTTGATTTTGCCATGCTAGTTCATTTATAGAGACCCATGATGCCATCTACTGCATTAAAGCCCAACTTTAAATATTCTAGAGCAGAGGGAGGTGAGCTGCAACTCACAAGCCCATGTGTGGCTGTTTCTGTATGTACGTGTGGTCCTGAAATAGATTAGAAAACATTTTAGGGCTGAGTCCTGGTGGCATAAGTGGTTGAGTGTGGGACTGGGGCCTGCAGGCTTGGCAGTTCAAATCCAGCGGCGGCTCTCAGTGCTGGGTAGCTTCTATGACCACCAGAGGGCAGTGATGCCCACAAAAACAAAAAAAATTTTTTTTTAATTTATTCAAATACAGTTTTGTGTAGTATAAAATTTGACATAGACTCCTTTAATTATCACTTACTTCAAAGTGTTTCTTACCTCCCCTCATTTTTTTTTAACCCAGGGCTACTTGTTATTTTTATTACATATAAATGTTAATATGTAGTGTAATTAAAATTTTATGGTCAGAGAACATTGTCCATATAATAATGAGTCTCTGGAATTTGTTGAGTCTTTTTTGTGGTTTAATTAAATATTTATGTAATATTCTATGGTGCTTGAATATAATGTGTTTTTGTTGCTTGATGAGAACAGACGTCCACATATAATCTCAAGCATATTAATAGTACTAATCGGGCTGAGCCCCGGTGGCGTAGTGGTTGTGCGCGGGACTGCGGCCCAGGGGGACGGAGGTTCAATTCCAGCAGTGGCGCTGGGCCTCCTACTCCCACCACCGGAGAGCAGTGATGCCCAAACAAACAAACAAACAAAAAAAATAGTACTAAACAGGTCTTCAAGATTTTTGCTTTTTTTGTCTCATGTTGCAGAGTGGAATGTGTTAGATTTTTCTATTATATTTTTTGATTTACCTCTTCTGTTTCTATTTATTTTATAGTTCTATTTGATTTTTAATGTAATTTAAAATATTATAAGTAGAAAACATATTTTAAAAAGTTAAGTATTAGGGGGCTGAGCCCTGGTGGCGTAAGTGGTTGAGTGCGGGGCTGCAGCCCGCAGGCTTGGCTGTTCAGGTCCAGCGGCGGCTCTCAGGAGTGGCACTGGGTGGTGCCCACGACCACCGGAGGCAGTGATGCCCACACACACACACAAAAATGTTAAGTATTAGGGCTGAGCCCCGGTGGCGCAGTGGTTGTGCGCGGGACTGCGGCCCACTGGGACGGAGGTTCAATTCCAGCTCCCAGGAGCAAAGGCTGGGCCTCCTACTCCCACCACCGGAGAGCAGTGATGCCCCCCCCAAAAAAAAAAACAAACAAAAAAGGATATACTTAAGGACTGAAGCCCGGTGGCGTAGTGGTTGTGCACGGGACTGCGGCCCACTGGGACGGAGGTTCAATTCCAGCTCACAGGAGCAAAGGCTGGGCCTCCTACTCCCACCACCAGAGGGCAGTGATGCCCCCCCAAAAAAAACCAAAAAAAGGAGATAGTGGGGGAACCAATTTTATAGGTGGACAGTAATGCTTCTGAGTCACTGCCTATGTGCCTCTCCTGCCCCGTCTATTTTCCCAGACCTAGATACACCCCTCTTTTAAAAAATACGTTAAATTGCTTCTTTAAAGATGGTGCAACACAGGTTGGGTTTTAAAACAAACAACCCCCCCCCCAGCTATCGCACTGGCCTAATTGATTCTTGCTGCAGAGGATCGGCCTGGCCAGGGCGGGAGGTAGGCTGCGGACTACATCTGTAATGTAGTCCATCGTTCACGATTTCCCTGCACTGACGTGCTTTCCCCGGTCGCTCCTACCGCTAAAATGCATCTCGGAGTTGATTTCCGCCGTCGTGCCGCTGTGTGGCTGGCAGGCTCGACGCCCTTCACCAGGCCTTGCGCACCTAACCCGAGCAGCTCGCCAACTCCCTGCCGACCCGGGCAGGCGACGGGTCCGAGTCACCGATCAATTGACCAAGGGAAAGTCAAAAGGACAAAAAGGAGAAGGACAGAAGAACCCGCCCTAAAACTCAGAAACCCTTTTTGCTCCGCGTCGGCGGTCGGGTCCCAGGAACGCACGCCGGTCGCGGTGCTGGCCCCACGGCAGCCTGGGCCTGGGGAGGGGCCAGGGCATGCGGGCATGCGTGCGTGCAGCAGGAGGAAAGGCTCCTCTCTTTCTAGCAATGTCCAAATGAGCTAATTTCGATTCCACCGCCCGCAGGGGCTGCCTCCCCGGACTTCCCGGGCACTCCGGCCACTGCCTCTTGCCCTCTCTCCATCAAGGCCTGGCCTGATGCGTTGATTCCCCTAAGTCTCTTTGGAAGTTCCCTAGGGGGAAGGCGGGGAGGGTGTGAACAACTCCCAGCCGCTGGTCCCGGTTGTTGCGCTTTTTTGCCTTCGACACAAAAATCAAATTAATTGAAAAAAATATATAAAGATTATCATAAAGTCATAGAGAGATGGGCGAGGTGAGAGAGTAAAATAAGGAACTCAGACACATTTGATAGTAGCATGCTCACCTCAGCTCCTCTTGGCGGTACACGTGGAAGTGTGGGGGATGAAAGGGCAAGGAAGAACTTTCTGAGGTTTTCTTTTTTGGGGGCTGGGGGGGGGGCATCACTGCCCTGGTGGGAGTAGGAAACCCACCCTTGCTCCTGGAGAGATGCTGCTGGATTTGAACCGCCCACCCTGTGGGCCGCAGTCCCACACACAGCCACTGTACCACCACTGGGGCTCAGCCCCCATGAGGTTTTATTTCTAACCAAAGCTTATATATCCTTGGGGACATGCACGCCCTGGGATTACAGATAACAGTGTAGGTCATGAGAAGGGGTTGTAACATAGACAATACAAACAATAGGGAGGGGCCTTGGGGTGTACATGTACAGGGAGGGAATAGGGGTACGTTTGTAACAAGATGGGCAGGCCCTGGACTCGAGAGAGTAGCCTAACATTAGTCAACCTTGTGTGGTCCTGGGCTTGCCTTCGGGCACACTTTCAAGGGAACAATCTTAGAAGGGAGTGGGCCTCCTTAGGGTGAGTCAGACTGCACAGTCTGGCTGCTCTAGCTGTCCTTACGGAGAATGGCTCCTGACCTGCTTTCAAGGACTGCCTCGTGGACGTCATTTACCATGGGCAGCAAGCAGCATCTTGGGTTTGGCATATGTTTGGGGGAAGATAACTTGGGAGAAACCTTTTTTTTGTGTGGGGGGGGGGAACATCACTGCTCTCCGGTGGTGGGAGTAGGAGGCCCAGCCCCACTGCTGGAATTGAACCTCCGTCCCAGTGGGCCGCAGTCCCGCGCACAACCACTACGCCACCGGGGCTCAGCCCTGGGAGAAATCTTTGTTTCCCACAATTCCCCCTTTTGTTTTATGTATTGAAACCAAAAGAGCCTCAGTGGCTACAAGGCTATTTTCTATACATTGAAAGCTGTCAGGACAAAATTGATGACAATTTAAAAAACTGATGACAATATTACAGTAGCCAAGCCAGAAATTCAAGGCTCTGGCAATCATTTTGAATCCAGGGTCGGGGAATAAAGCCCCCTCTGGGCCCATCTACTACTGGGGGAAAGTGTGAGAGGGCTTGGGTATGGCGGCAGGAAGAAATAAGAGAAAATAGGAATGTTTGCTTCTATAGGGAGATAGAAGCAACCATGTGCTCACTTTCAGGCAGCACTGCTGGAAGGGGAGAGTCTGTGGAAGTGAGAGACTACCGCAGGGAGATGTGCTTGGACGCTTATCTCCAACCGCCAGAGTGGCCGTCTTCCTACTGTGGAATACTGGTCTTCCAGATTGCCTCCATATCCGTCAGGGAATAAGTCCCGGTCTTATTTTCCTCAGTGTTAGTGTCTCACAGGAACAGATTGCCTTTTTGATTTTTGCTTGATTTATTTACTCACCGGGCTGCTAAGCTCGCGGTCAGCATTGAAACCACTAGCTGCTTTGCCAGAGAAAGATGAGGCTTTGTACTCCTGTGAAGAGGTACAGTCTAGAAACCCATAGGGCTAGTCCTACTCTGTCCCATGGGGTGGCCACGAGTGAGAATGAACTCAATGGCAGAGGGTTTGGGTTAATGGTTTTTGAGGTATTTTGAATGTTAATTTATGTACATGTGTGTGCTCATGTGTATGATCTAAAAAGCATAGAAGACTTTTGTAGCAGAGCTACAAAAGCATAAACACCTTTTTATTATACAAAAATATCAAAATGTGGGGCTGAGCCCTGGTGGCGTAGTGGTTGTGCGCGGGACTGCGGCCCACTGGGATGGAGGTTCAATTCCGGCTCCCAGGAGCAAAGGCTGGGCCTCCTACCCACCACCTGAGGGCAGTGATGCCTTAAAAAAAAAAAAAATCAAAATGTGAAACCATCATTTCTCAACATATCTTCCATCTAGGTCTATATACTTCTTTTTGCTTCTTTGTTTGTAAGGAAGTTGCTTGTCACTGAAGACTCCAAGTCTACTTAAGTTTTATCTTTCCTCCTTTTTCAGCCTCTTAGACCAATATTTAGATCTGGGGTAAGGAATCTGAAGGGGTCTATATAATTTTGAGGGCGGTCTTTCTATCGTTATAATCCTTCCCTAAAGAATTACGCATTCAGAGCTGAGCCCCGGTGGCGTAGTGGTTGTGCGCGGGACTGCGGCCCACTGGGACGGAGGTTCGATTTCAGCATGGGGCTGGGCCTTTTACTCCCACCACCAGAGAGCAGTGATGCCCCCCCCCCAAAAAAAACAAAAACAAAAAAAAAGAATTACACATTCTTTCACTTATACTACTTCAAAATAGTTTTAGCATTTGTAAGGTACTCATATTACATTTCTTTTAAATGTTCTCTGAATTTGGGGAACAAAAAGAAGCTTGGGGCTGAGGCCCGGTGGCATAGTGGTTGTGCGTGGGACGGCGGCCCATTGGGTTGGAGGTTCAAATCCAGCAGCAAGGCTGGGCCTTCTACTCCCAGGGCAGTGATGTCCCCCCAAAAAATAAGTCTGAAGGGGCAAGATCAGGGCTGTAGGATAGATGGCTTAAAGTTTCCCTTGCTTTCCATAAAGAAGAAGCAGGTGTATTACAATGGGAAAAAATTCCAGACTCCAGTCTTCATTCCTGGCTTTTTTGCTACCAATAGAGTTTCAATATTCTTTTTTTTTAGGCATCACTGCTCTCTGGTGGTGGGATTAGGTGGCCCAGCCCCACTGCTGGAATTGAACCTCTGTCCCAGTGGGCCGCAGTCCTGCGTACAACCACTACGCCACCGGGGCTCAGCCCGAGTTTCAATATTCTTAACGCTTCGCATTAAGTCCCCTTCATTATCTTATGTATTTGAGGTAGGCTAACCTGCCTTGAATGTCACTGGCTCAGCCTCTCCTCTGAAGCCACAGTTGTGATCAAACCTTTTTTTTTTTGGAAGACACTCTCATGAGACTCAGACAGGTATATTCCTGGGAAAGTCTACAGCTTTACAGTGATCACAGATATGTTTACTATGCTTTGGTTGGAATAAACCTGTGTGTGTGTGAACTGGAATCCCCAGTAGCAATACTTTCTGGCTAATACATGTGTACTTATGCTTTATACATATCTATAGTTTAGTTTTCTCTTGTGTACCATTTTGAGTGCAGAATTAGTATTATGGCTTCTTAAGGAACCTATGTTTGCTTGTTTGTTTTTGTGGGCATTACTGCCCTCTGGTGGGAGTAGGAGGCCCAGCCTTGTTCCTGGAGAGCTGCTGCTGGATTTGAACCGCCAACCCTGTGGGCCGCAGTCCTGCACACAACCGCTATGCCACCGGGGCTCAGCCCTTAAGGAACCTGTGTTTACTCTCTCTTACTATTTTGTAATTCCTAAGATGCCCTGGTGGCATGATCCAAGCTGGTTCACTACCTTATCTCCTGTATAATAAGCCTTTTGATGTTTCTACAAAGAAATTTTTTTTGGGGGGGGCATCACTGCTCTCCGGCGGTGGGAGTAGGAGGCCCAGCCCCACTGCTGGAATTGAACCTCCATCCCAGTGGGCCACAGTCCCGCGCAAAACCACTACGCTACCGGGGCTCAGCCCTCTACAAAGAAATTGCACACATCACTTCTGTTCATTTTCCCTTGACCAGAATGTCATATGTGGCACTTCTAGTTCCAAAGAACACTGACAATTTTGGGTTTTATTCTTGTCACTACAATGAATCAAGTAGCCATTAAGTTAAAAACAAGCAAACCCAAACTAAACCAAAAAAAACCTCCAAGCAAACCCACATAAAAAAAAAAAACACCCTCGTGTATTATTACTGCTACAGAAGAGCAAAATAGGTATGGGGTAAAAGCTAGGCATCTGTCACAAGGTTGTGACAGTCACTAATCTTGTCAATTTCAGGATTGGGAGTGTAGGAGCGGAATCTAGCCTGTCAATCTGGAGATAGGCAAGGAGACCTCTGTGTGGGCATGGTTTTCTCCTGAGAAATCTGGTTGTATTTCCCCCTTGGAAGTGAGAGACTTATGGTTTAGTCCCTTGAAGATGCCCTACTGACAAGACACAAGACTCAATCCCTGGGAGACATTGCAGCTGACGAGATACAAGGCAGCATCTGATAGACCCTGAGCCCTGATAACTGGAGGAGCTGCAGGGAGACCCCTGCCAGCACTGAGATGCTTCTACCACCACTGGAGACCCAAGACTCTGCTTCCACTGGCCTGTGAGTGTCCTGCTGTTGTTGCATGTGCTTCATGAGTCTGAAGAGGACTTATGGATTTGTACTGGATATATGAGCTAACATTGGACTTATGGACATGGACTGGACTAGGTTGGGATGCTTTTCTCAATGTTCCATTCCTCTTGTATATAAACCTCTCCCTTCTATACATATGTGTGTTTATGAATTTGTTTCTCTAGTCTACCTGAACTAACACATCTTTACATTTTGTACATTAATATTAATTAATACCTCTCTCTTTTGTTTTGTTTTGTTTTTTTTGGGGGGGGCATTACTGCCCTCAGGTGGTGGGAGTAGGAGGCCCAGTCTTTGCTCTGTGGAGCTGGAATCAAACCTCCATCCCAGTGGGCCGCAGTCCCGTGCACAACCACTACGCCACCACTATGCCACCGGGGCTCAGCCCTCCTCTTTTTTTTGGTTGGCATCACTGCCCCCTGGTGGGAGTGGGAGGCCCAGCCTTGCTCCTGGTGAGCTGCTCCTGGATTTGAACAGCCAGCCCTGTGGACCGAAGTCCCACACACAACCACTACGCCACCAGGGCTCAGCCCAATATCTCTTTTGTATGGTTTTTCTATCGTCATCTTTACTTAATTCAATTTATTTTTGCTTTACCCAGTCTAGAAAACAAACCTCGAGTGGCCTTGTTCTCTGCCTGTCTCTGGAGTAGCCACCGCCCCTTCTCAGTGTTCACCAGCCTCAGCCCCGCCGCCTCCTGAAGAGAGATCTCCATGACTTCCATTAAGCTGCAGAGTTTTGATGGAGAGATCTTTGAAGTGGATGTGGAAATTGCCAAGCAATCTGTGACTATTAAGACCATGTTGAAAGATCTGGGACTGGAGGATAAAGGAGATGACAATTCAGTTCCTCTACCAAATGTTCACTCAGCGATATTAAGAAAGGTCATTCCGTGAAGCACCCACCCCAAGGATGAGGTCCCCCCTCTGAGAATGGTGAGAACAAAGGGAAATGGACAGAGGACATCCCAGTGTGGGACCCAGAGTTCCCGAAAGTTGACCAGGGAACACTTTTTGAACTTATTCTGGCTGCAAACCACGTAGACATGAAAGGCTTGCTTGATGTTACACGCGAGACCGTTGCCAATGTGATCAAGGGGCAAACTCCTGAGCAGATTCACAAGACCCTCAATATAAAAAAGGGCTTTAGGGAAGAGGAGGAAGCCCAGGTCCTCAGACAGAACCAGTGGTGTGAAGAGAAATGAAAAGTTGTGTCTGACATTGTAACTGTAAGGATAATTCCAAATACTCGTGCACTGCTTTGCTTGTAATTGTTCATCTTAGACAAAATAGTCAAATGCAGCAGCCAATCTATTGTATTAGCAGAATATTGCCCTCACTGCATGTGGAGTATGGATTCTAAAATGTATAGCTGAGTTTCTCTTAGTGTGTTAAAAATGTTTGTTTTGTTCTTCTTTCTCTCAATAAATTGAACTATGGGTTCTCTAAAAGAAAACCTTGTCTTCTATTGATTTTAGATGGAAGATTTGAAGGTCTGACTCTTTAAATGCTTCTAACCTAACCTAGATTTTTCAGTGTCATCATCATCTCAACTCGTACAGGTACCTAATGCAACCAGTTCTTAAGACTTTTGTGGTCTCTGCATTGTCGATATGGTTGCCATCTTGACCTTCCGCATCGGGAGTGCTCCTTTCTCAAATCTACTAGATGTTAGTTGCTTTTTGTTCATTTCTTTCAGCTTCCAAAATTTTGATGTGGTTGTCAAATCCCAAATTCTCTAATCTTGTGGGTTTACACTTTAAAAAAAAGAAAGTTTTTTCACTGTTCTGCAGATTAGTTTTAAGAAAGAATGGGTGTAGCTGTATGAGTTCAATCTACACTCTTTACCTGGAAGTCCTCATAATTCTTGTTATTAAAAAATTTTTTTTTAGGCATCACTTTCCTCTGCTGGTGGGAGTAGGAGGCCTAGCCTTTGCTCCTGTGGAGCTGCTGCTGGAATTGAACCTCCATTCCAGTGGGCCACAGTCCCGTGCACAACCACTACGCCACTGGGGCTCAGCCCTAATTCTTGTTAAATATTTTATTTTTATTTATTTTTGTTTTTTTGGGCATCACTGCTCTCTGGTGGTGGGAGTAGGAGGCCCAGCCCCACTGTTCGAATGGAACCTCCGTCCCAGTGGGCTGCAGTCCCACACACAACCAGTACACCACCGGGGCTTAGCCCCAATATTTTATTTTTCCCTCAAAAATAAAGTTCCATTTATTTCTACTGCTTATGAAATTTTGATTCTATTTAAAGTACAAAGATCTTTTAATGGGCCTTTTAATATACTGTGATTTTTAAAAGTTATGCTATCATTTCTTTTTAATTTTTTATGCTATCATTTATTTAACAAGTTCCTTTTAGACAATTAGTGTCAGTATATATTGGGAATTTAGCTGTAATACAGAATCAGTCATATGGAGCCTATATACATTTAGCGAGGAACAGTAAGATAATAATAAGCAATTTTGGATTCTTAGAAATACAGTCGAAGAAACTACCAAGAGGAGATTGATTTTGATGGTGTGATCACCTAAAGCCGATCTCAATCATGTGGTGGAAGAGATGAATAAAGTGACTGACATCTTTAAAGCGTTTAAACACAGCACCCACGAAAAATTTGGGGAGCCAGTCTGACTTGGAGTCTGGAAGAGGAAGGCGCGGTGGACTGGGCCAGTCCCAAAGGGGCAAACCCAGAGCAGAGCCCACGCCGTGCCGCGCAGCCCTCCACTTTGAAATAAACGCGGGCGCTTTATCTGCAACCAATCCTAGAACGGCATTTCTTCGCGTCATCTGTTGTTAAGGCCCAGAGCGACGCGTCTCTCGCCGAGATCGGTTCGGGCCGTTGCAGCTGGACGCGTGCTCGGCTCTGGCGCGTCTATCGGTTACGGGCGTGGGTCTCCGTTGGCTGTCAGAGGTTCGGGGCCAGAAGACCTTCGGACACTCTCTTCGGACACAAGCAGAGCAGCACCAGGTTTCCTTTTAGTGGAAGCTGCTGACCGTCCCTTCCCCCGTCAGCACTCGCAGCAGTAAGATTCCGGTTCTCCTGTGTGTCTTGCTAGAGAAGCAGGAAGTTGCTTTTTTGCGGGAAGGAAGGCGAGCCGGGAAGGGAAGGTTTTCCGCAGAGCCCTACCTAGTGGGCTGAGTCCTGGCTCTTTAAACCTGAGGGGGAGGGTCCGGAAGTGGATGGGCGGGGCAAAGGGCCTTGGTTTATAAGAGAGCCTCTGCCGCGCGGGAGCTCTAATCTGCCATTTTCTCCCCTGAAGTCTCTAGGTGTCTTGAGATCCCTCGGTTTTTCCTCACAAGCTTTCTTCCACTCGCTGCTCCGCCACCTCAGGGGAACGATGGCCGCAGAGTGCACAGCCACTGCCGCCATCGCTGCGGAGCTGGTTCCCGCCGACAAGTAAGCTGGGCCGTGGGGCTCCCTCCGGAGCACTGACCAGAGCGCGGGAGGGGACGGCAGCCGGGGCTTCCCGGGAGGGGCAGGCCCGAGGATGGGCGGTCTTCCCTTCCGTGAGGTACCGTCGCTGTGCGAGGTGGCCCGGACGTTCAAGCGGGCTGCGTCTGGCGAAGAGCCCCGCGTCTCGGGTCTAACTAGTTGGTTGGCGCCCCCTGCCCCGCTTTTCGCGGCCGCCATCTTGCTGGGGGCCTCGGCCACTGTTTCCATCCTGCCCCTCGCCTTCCTCTCCTCGCCTGGGGCTGGCGTCTGCAAGGTGGCGCCCTGGTGGCCCGGCTTTCCCCCGACGCCCGTACCGCATTTCCGAAGCGGGCCTCCGCCCGGGCCCTCCAACAGCCTGGGGAAAACGACCGACGGAATTGGCGCCAAAAAAAAAAAAAAAAAAAAAATAAGCACGAGAAAGGGGACTGGACCCGTGGGGTCCAGAGGGGGCGGGCTCTCCAGGGGGCGGGGCCTTGTGCCGGCGTTCGCTTCCCTCCGCCTGCTCCGGGGCAGGGGGCGGGGCTCGAGGAGGCGGGAAAACTCCATTGTCTGGGGCCCCGGCGGCGCCCGGGAGGGCTTCGGGGCTTTCGCGGCGGGGGCTGCGCGTGCTCTGCGGTCCCCGCGTTTGGGCGCCGGCTGCTTTGCCCTCCGACTCCCAGCCAGCCGGAGCGGCCCTGCCCGTGGCGGCGAGCTTTGGGGCGCCCAGAGGTGGGCGGTGGAGGCGGCCGTCTCGGTGGCTGCAGGGAGACGTGGACGCCAGGCGGCTGGATGAGCCGCGTTCGGGTGCCGGGAGTGGACGGTCCGCGCGGGGTGAAGGGGGCGGGCCGGAGGGGCTGTTGCAACCGGCTCTGAGAGGGGCAAAGTGCCGCTCCGGGCCACCCCGCCGTCTTCCTTCCGTCCGTCTGTCTGGCTTCTTCACCTTTTGGAACTTCACAAGAGCCCGGTTTTATTTTATTTTGTTGTTGTGGTTTCTCTTGTGGAAATTGGCGGCCTCCTCTCCCTAGGGGGGGGGGGCGGTGCAGCTGTGAAAGTTTTATGCTTTCCTATTGGTTTGCATCGTGAGAATGTCAGTGGACATTTACAGGGTTCCCAGTGCTTTCTTAACCTGATGGCTAAGGGAGGAAGCGCAAGATGAGGACATGTGTGTTTCATGGAGTACGATTAGGACGGAGGGCTGAGCCCCGGTGGCGGAGTGGTTGTGCGCGGGACTGAGGCCCACGGGGTGGGCGGTTCAAATCCAGCAGCAGCTCTCCAGGAGCAAGGCTGGGCCTCCTGCCCCCACTAGGGGCCAGTGATGCCCCCAAAACAACAACAAACAAGATTAGAATGGAGGAGTTATTGTCAAGGTAATAAGGGGTACAGTTAAGTCCCAGCATTTAAGATTTCAGCTTTCATGACCCATTGAAAAGCTAACCTGGGACGAAATAACGTGAAAAGCAGATAAGAAAACAGGCAATATATAGTTTCTAAGTGGGGAGGGAGGTTGTACACAGTTGAAGCCGTGTTTGTGAAGAAATCAGTTTGAGTTTAAACTACTTGGGTGTAAGTGTACCTTATAAATCAGGTGTAATTTAAATTAAAATTTATGTTAACTCCTGAATATGTCGAGAGAGAAAATGGGGGTAAAACTCAAGCACACCTTCTTCAGTTGGTGATGCCAGCTTGATGACTTATAGGTGATGGAGCTGGACAAGCTTTGTTTCAGTGAAGTGCTTTGTCTAGGTTTTGCCCCTTCTGCTCAATAGCCTAGCCAGAGTAATCAGTTTGTCTCAATGTTAAGGCAGTTCTTAATCATTAGCTTGTAAAACCAAAATCAAACTCACTGCCATCAAGTAGATGCTGACTGATAGTGACCCTCTAGGACAAAGCAAACTGGTCTTGTGAGTTTCCAAGACTAACTTTACTATGGGAGCTGAAAGCCCTGACCTGGAAGTGGAGTGGCTTTTTCCAACTGAAGATCCTGTGGCCTCCAACCCTGTGCGTAATGACTAAGCCACCAGGGTCCCTTGGTGTGAAGAAGACGACAGATTACAACTGAACAAATAGGTAACAAATGGTGAAAAGGTTGAAGTGGTCACAGATTTCACCTTGCTGGCATCCACAAGCAATGCTCATAGAAGCAGCAGTCAGGAAAATTAAAAAAGCAAACAAACTGATTGTATTAGGTCAGCCTGCACAAAGCATCTCCTGAAGGGTTGAAAAAGAAAGTTACTTGGAGGACTAAGGTCCACCTGACTCAGGTCATGGCATTTTCAGTTGATAGTATGCATGTGAAAGTTGGATATTGAATAAAAGGAAGACTAAAGACTATTGAAAGTGCGGTGAACTGTCAAAGGGGCACACATTTGTGTTGGAGGAAGTGCAGCCAGCCAGAATGCCCCATAGAGGCAAGGATGGTCACACATATTTTGGCGGGACATGATGCCAGGAGAGACGAATCCCTGTTGGGTAGAAAGGCAGTGGAAAAGTGGGAGATGGTGCTTAGGGACGTGGATTGACTGGCTGCAACTATGGGCTCGAGCTTAAGAACAGCTTGAGGATGGGCCAGGGCTGGGCAGTTTGTGGTGGTACTGTTTGGTTGCTCTGAGTCAGAACTGACTCAGTGGCACCTGACAATGAGTTATTTCTAAACTAATTGTCTTATTAAGGATTTTTAAAAATTAGTTTTTTATTAGGCTATACGTAGGACCATACAATTCAAGTTAAGTCATATTAAGAAAGGTAGTGCGATCATTACCACAGTCAACTTGAAAGGTTTTTTGTTTTCCTTTAAGGTATGTCATTTTTTTCTCTCCTTTAAAGTTGTGTTGTGATAGCAAGAAGAATGTTCAATTGGAAAGAGGATGTCTAAAGAATTTGGGGCTTAGCTGGCTTGTAGTAATTCCTGAGCCATTTATTCCTTGCTTCAGAAGAGAAAATGTCAAAAAATGAGTCCTTTGCTGAGCCCTGGTGGTGTAGTGGTTGTGCGCGGGACTGCGGCCCACTGGGATGGAGGTTCAATTCCTGCTCACAGGAACAAAGGCTGGGCCTCCTACTCCCACCACCAGGGCAGTGATGCCTAAAAAAAAAAAAAAAATCGTTTGCCTCAGTAATCCTAAAGTTCTGGAGTTTATTTCTGTTCTTACAAGTGCTTTGTATTGTTTTCATCAGTATTACTGTGGGACCTCATGTTGGTTCTTGCTATTTCCCTACTTGTAGTAAGATTAACCTTATGTGAGTTAGTTTCATGAGAATATGGTGAATTGTAATAGATATATTTGTATGAAAGACTTAGTCATGTACTTTTGGGGGATTTGGAGGACTTATGTTAGTATATTAACTCAAATGTGTAAATGGGAAGAGGATCCCGATGGTGGGGATGGGGTTGCAGATGGGGATTATGCTATTTAAATTGTGTTCAGTGAGTTTTGATCTTTAATATGCTCAAGGTATTTGAAAGAGCAAAATAAAAAACCCTTGTAAATTTGGTGAATATTTGCAAAACAGTTTTCCATTCAACAATGCATATATAGGGCTGATGCCTGGTGGCATAGTGGTTGTGACTGCGGCCCACTGGGACGGAGGACAATTCCAGCAGTGGGGCTGGGCCTCCTACTCCCACCGCCGGAGAGCAGTGATGCCCCCCCCCCCAAAAAAAAAAAACCCAACAACAATGCATACATGTTTTGTTACATCTAATTCATTGCAACCTCCTCAATGCTGCAGTACCCATCCCATTTTTTCCTAGTGCTTCCCCTTCTGAGCATTAGTCCTTGGCCAGATACTGCCTTCTTGATCATAAATAGTTGCTTATTGTAAGGTGTTTGGAACTCTTATAGATCTGTCTGTTCTTGGATGAAAATTTAGCAATGGGAGTGTCTTTAGTCCATAAAGGGTTATAGAGTCTTAGGGGATTCCACCTCCCCAGTCTTACCTGACCAGTAGGACTAGTCTCTTAAGACTTGAGTTTTGTTTTATGGTTTCTCCCAACTCTTTTCAGAGCACATTTGTTTCTTTTAATTTTTTTAATTTTAATTTTTCATGGGGGTTCTTACATCTCTTAAACAAGCCCATATATCCATTGTATCAAGCAGATTTGTTCATCTGTTGCCATCCTTTTCAAAACATCTTCTACTTGAACCCTTGCTATTAGCACCGTTTTCCCTCCCTTCCCACACTCCCAACCTCATTGACTCTTGATAAATTATAAATTATGTATTTTTTTGGTTTTAGGGCATCACTGCCCTGGTGGTGAGAGTAGGAGGTCCATCCTTTGCCCCTGTGGAGCTGGAATTGAACCTCCATCCCAGTGGGCTGCAGTCCCGCGCACAACCACTTTGCTACCGTGGCTCAGCCCCAAATTATGTTTTTTAGTTTTTTGGGCATCACTGCTCTCCTGCGGTGGGAGTAGGAGGCCCAGCCCCACTGCTGGAATTGAACCTTCGTCCCAGTGGGTTGCAGTCCCGCGCGCAACCACTACGCCACCGGGGCTCAGCCCAAATTATGTATTTTTATATCTTACACTATCCACTGTCTCCCTTCATCCATGTTTCTGTTGTTTATCACTCTGGGATGGGTGGGGGGAGTTATATACCAATCACTGAACAGTCTACCTTTTCTCCCCCCACCTTCCCTCATGGTATCTTTTCAACCCGTCCTTTGCAATCCCTTCCATGTTCAACCTGTTCTCCTACTTCCTTCCTCTGTCTGTGTCCATTTTCCTTTATCATCTAAGCTCTTAGGGTAAACCTGCCATTTTGCCATTAAATGTTTGATTATTCCAACAGTGATGAGTGCAATTCCAGATCTGAAGGATTACTAAAGGACATGTCTTGGAACTTCCACCAGTCTCTATCAGACCTATAAGTCTGGTCTTTTTATGATTTGAGTTTTGTTCTATCTTTTTCTCTTAACTGTCTAGAATTGCAGTTCTCAACCTTCCTAATGCCATGACCCTTGAATACAGTTTCTCCT
>PVJH01021605.1:0-38283 GCA_004026705.1 Nesogale talazaci
TCACCAGACTGCTTTCCATAGCGGCTGTACATATCTACACGACCACCAGCAATGTAGAAGTGTTCCTATTTCACCACATCCCCTCCAACATTCATTGCCCTCTGATTTTCTGATCTGGACTAGCCTCAAGGGTGTTAGATGATATCTCATGGTTGTTTTGATCTGCATTTCTCTCATGGCTAGTGAGCAGGAGCATTTTCTCATATGCTTATTGGCGATATTGACCTCCTCCCTAGTGAAACTTCTTTTCAGTTTTTTTCCCAATTCTTCAAAGGGTTATCTGTTTTCATCTTCTTGTAGAAAATGAGGGTATTATAGATTTTTGTAATAAGCCTTTGCAGACAAATTTTTTTAAACTAGTATCTTCAAAGATAATCCTATGATTGTTGGATATTTTGGTCATTTACAGGTGCCTCTGTTAGAAACAAGTCTTAAGAAAACTATTAATAAAATCTTGCCTTCCATATCTTAAGTGGTTTGCTATCAGGGATATCCTGCTGCTATTCCAAGGCTACAATCTTTTCATCTCTCTTGGGCAATGTTTAGTATTAACCAATGGCTTTCAAATGTGATACTAAGTAGATTGTCCCAAGCAATGTAGAATAAATTTTGCTATAACTTAGTAGAATGGAGCATTGTCATTTAAAACAAAATTTGGATGGATAGCTGATGGTGCCATGTGGCTTCTTAATTTGTACCATGTACATTTCATCACAATTTAAAAAATTGTATTTGTGGTTGATCTCAATGTTCAATCACACCTTTGAATCCTTCCCATGTTGGACACCAGAGCCCCTAAGATGGCATTCTAACAGATGCATGTGACCCAAAACCAATGCAATCATTCTTTTCCACAATATTTTGAGAATATATATATATATATATATATATGTATTTAAAAGTTGTCAATACATAAATTGGAATAGCTGCATTTAACTTTTGGAATGCCAGTGCCACTCTAACTTCATTAGAATGGGCATGATAAGGGGCTAGAGCTGCGGGTATCACTTTAGATGGTCAGGTGCTGTGCAGGTGTCTGAGATTTTCACCACTGGCTGCTCTGCCTTGTCTGTCTCCTGTCTGCATGATCCACCTGACCCTTCCAGGCCTGTCACGGTCCAAAACCTTTTGTTACTTTTTTTTTTCTTTCAATGATTTTATTGGGGTTGCTTACAGGTCTTAAAACATTCACTACATCATTTGCATCAAGCATATTTGTACACGTTGCCATCTTCATTTCCAAATATTTTCTACCTGAGCCCTTGGTATAAGCTTCTCCTTCCCCCTCTTTTTTTTTAAAATAAATCATTTCATTGGGTGCTTATACAACTCCCACCACGATCCATACATACATCAATTATATACAGGCCACATTTTGCACACTTGTTGCCATCATCACTCTCAAAACATCTGCCCTCCACCTAGGTCCCCAGTACCAGATCCCCATATTTCCCTTCTCTCTCCCCTCCCCCTCCCCCATGAACCCTTAATAATTTCCAGATTATTACCTTGTCATATTGTACACTATCCAATGTGTCCCTTCACTTACTTCCCTGTTGTCCATACCCCTGAGATGAAGTTACAGGTA
The DNA here is from genome assembly GCA_004026705.1 of Nesogale talazaci. Lineage (NCBI taxonomy): Eukaryota > Metazoa > Chordata > Mammalia > Afrosoricida > Tenrecidae > Nesogale > Nesogale talazaci. The sequence continues at coordinate 1,589 of PVJH01021605.1, forward strand.
GAGTCCTGAAAATGCCCCCCCCCTTTCTATTCCACCATCCCTCCAACCTCCCAGTATCACCACTCCCTCCATTAGTCCTGAGGGATCATCTCTCTTAAATCCCCCATGTTTCCGACTCCAGTGTACATCCCCTGGTCTAGCTGGATTTGTCTGGTAGAATTGGGATCATGATAGTGGGTGGGAAGAAGCATTTGAGAACTATGTCATTGTTATTACACAGTACCTTGACTGATTCATCTCCTTGCTGCAACCCCTCTGTAAGAGGATGTTGCTTCATTTGTTGATGGGCTTTGGGTCCCCAATCTGCACTTCCCCTCATTTAAAATGATATAATTTTAGTTCTTTCATGCCTGATACCGGATCCCTTTGACACCTTGTGGTCACATAGGCTGATGTGCTTCTTCCATGTGGGCTTTGTTGCTTCTGAGCCAGATGGCCACTTGTTTACTTTCAAGCCTTTAAGACCCCAGGCGCTATATCTTTTGGTAGCCGGGCACCATCAGCTTTCTTCACATTTGCTTATGCACACATTTGTCTTCTGTGATCGTGTCAGGGAGCTGTGCATCAAGGAATGCCAATTTAATAGAATAAAATGTTCTTGCACTGAGGAAGTATTTGAGTGGAGGTCCAATGCCCATCTACTGTTCTAATACTAACCCTATAAGTATATGTACATTGATCTGTTTCCCCATCATCGTATATAAATATATGCAACTATGTACATGCCTGTATTTAAACCTCTATAAATGCCCTTTACTCCCCAGTTCTTTCCTCTATTTCCTTATACTTCCTCTTGTCCCACTACCATGCTCAACCTCCATTTGGGTTTCAGTATTTTCTCTTTTTTGCATTACTCTTGATTATTCCCTATTGGCCCTCTCACACCCACCTTGTCACTGATTTTGAATCACTTGTTATTCCCTTATCCCTTGGCCGGTCAACACCCCCTCCTTTCCCCCTCCTCCCCTTCTCCCATGTCCACCCCAGAACCATCTGTCCAGTTGTTTTCACCTCCAGACTGTTCATCCAGCCTACTTTATCTAGATAGACCTGCAGAGAAAACAATATGTACCCAAAAAAAGGCATCCTAAAATTAAGCAACTAAAGAAAATAGAACAATGATAACATCAACCAAAAAAACCCCAATGTCATATATATACATATACATATGTATATATATGACATTGGGGTTTTTTGTTTTGTTTTGTCATACACACACACACACACACACGCACACTGATAAATAGTTTAAGGTCTGTTCGTTGACCTCCAGGAGAGTCCCCTGGTTGAGTTGGAGGAGGTGTCACACCCTGGCCCCAAAGTATATCCTTGGTACTCCATCTGGAACTCCACGCTCTGTTGCACACCCCTATTTTTTTGTCATGGATATAATCCTGGCCCTGTTTCTCCATTGGTGACCCTGAAAGGCCTTGGGTCAGCGAGGGTAGTCCTATTTCATAGTGGGGCTGGCCATCTGATCCTCTCTCTGCATCAGCTGTTCTGGTGGGAATATCGTCCTGAAGACTCGGTGGCCAGGATGCACTCCTTCTGTCTTCGTCCCCCTTCATTTGTTCTTGTGCTCTGGTCAGACATCTCTCACTCCCTAAGCTGCAGCTTCAGTGCTGACCTCCTTTTGCTACTTTTATAGCAAGTTTGTTCTCTTTGTTTACTAACACAAACCATTAACACAAGGAGCCCCGAAGGTGAAATAGTTAAATACTCCACTGCTAAGTGAAAGGCTGCTGGTTCAAACCCAGCCAGTGGCTTTGGCACATTACCCCAGTGATGGGGATCAGTCATTTCCTGTCACAGTGCAGCCTCCAAAGCCTCCTCTGGTTCTGTTCCATTACAGGAAGTCGTTATGCAGGGTTGTCAACTCCAACAACAGCCAACATTGACACAGCATTTTGTTCAAACAGAAGAGGCAGCAGGTGGTCACCTCTGGTGACAGCACAGAACACTGGGGTCATGGGGAGCCAAGGCCTTGCCTGCTTTCTCTGGTGCCTGACTCTGCTTCCAGGTGATGAGGCTCCCATCACCACTGTGGGTCCGCCGTCTTGGCTATGGCTTCATTGCATCCCCACTGTGGATACCGTCAACTGCCAGCCTTAGGTGAGGACGAGTTTAGTTTTGAGAGGTCAAGTGAGGGGAAGAGACACCAGGAGTTGAGAAAAAAAGACTGGAAAAGACAGGAATCACAGAAAAGGAGGTGGATCTGGGCAGCAGGATGTACAGCAGAGTAATCTCAGTGCCCCGGTGTGGCCCGCATAGCCCCCTGGAATAAAATGGCTCTGAGCATCTTGGAGTGAACACACACAGCAGGGCTGTCAGCTACCACGCACGTGGTAGCCCAGGAAACACTGGGCAACTCCACTCTGTAGCTCCTCATGTTTCCATGAGGTGGAATTGGCTTCATGGATGTGGGTTTGGTTTTGATTGTCATTTTGTCTGGAGTCATGATTTCATTTCTTTTCTAAGCTTCGTGTGAATTGGGTGAAGGGTCACAGAGCAGGTCAGCAGTCAGACAACCAAAGCTCCTACCCGTGGTGCTTCCTGCTGTTCGTTGCTGTCCCTTCAATGCATCAGCACGTATCTTCCTGTGTGCACTGCTTCTCTTCCTCCTTCATTTCGGACCGTCCTGACCTTTGTTCCCGGGGAAAGGCTGCCTTTCTGTTGTTAAATTGTTGTTTATTCTAAGGGGTGCATGCGTCCCCAGTGTTAAGACCAACTTGTGCTAAATCCAGTCGCTTTCTTTGGTCTGTACTGATACCACTAAAGGTGTGAGAGCTGGTGTACCTGGGCATGTTCCAGACATACTGCAAGAAGCAGAGAAGAATTCTAAGGTAATAAGACAACAGAGATCTGAAGGTGCACTTAATTCCTTTTGCAAAGAAGGAAGCTGAGACCTACTGAGATGCTTAGCTGATGTCCCCAAAGCTGTTAGTGATTCCTACTTGGATCACAATCCGGACTCCTGCCTCCTGCTATTGTTTTTCTCTCACAGGCCCCGCTGCCTTGACAAGGGTAGACTTGAGTTTCCAATCTGGGATAGCGAGCGCTCCAAGCTTGCCTCACGGTGTCTCCTTAAGCCACGGGCGGGCTGTATGAACTGAACCCGATGTATTGAATGGAACCAAATGGACTGTGATCAGTTCACTTGAGGGTGTGAGTTGGCCAAGATGCACACAAATGAAGACAAGATGACTTGTCCAAGGGAGGTGACTGCAGGGGTAGAGGACTAGGTCACAGGGCCTACAGAAATTAAGAAGCCGGTGCTCACTTGCTCTCCATCCTTTTTCTGATTTCCTGAAAGAACTGCTTCCATGGCCCCTAATGACAACCAACGAGGAGCATTCATTGTGGACAAGACACACGGATGCAGACATAGGGAATCTCTTCCTGGCAGCTAAGTGTAAATGATTTTAAAATTCAAAGAGCAAAAGGGGTTCTAGTAAGAAGTCTTTCCCTCTTCTGCTCATAGTATTGACCGCTTTTTAGAAAGGGCTTGACTTCCACCCAGCCCAACTGGGGAAATACGAGCCTTGATGGAAAATCTAAAGCCATAAGGGAGGTGATCCTGATTAACAGACTAGACACTAGATGCTTTCCTTATTAATTTACAGGTCTATGGCCTAGTTTATACTATCCATGAAATGATGACCATTGGTGGGAGCAGGGAAAGGGAGTCAAATATTGCATCTACATTTAGAAAAGACGACGACTCCATCTGGTTGCCTGAACAAGGGGTTCTCCATGAAAGGCTCCAATGGTCCAGGCCACCATAAAATTAAAGGTGCAGAATTTAAGTAGAACTCAAGTGCAGTCGAGATGTGTCAAGATGAAAACGTATGCAAAAGAACTTCATGATTTGCAGGTTCTGAAAGTCCCTGAGAGGGGAATTCTGAGTGTTTATGATCTATGAGTATGAAGATGGAAGAGCTTGGGGAAACCTCGGGAATGGTCCCAGGAGAACTTGAGGAGCACTTCTTGCCTCAGCTAGTCCATATCTGTTGATTCTCACACTCAGCCGTCTCTCCCTCCCTCCTATTCAGAGCTACCTCACGGGGCATAGTTTAACGAGCTTTATGTCCTTTATGTCCTGCTGAAACCCACCCAAACAGGCTGTCCACCTGAGAGAACTGTCAGCCCTATAGCGTTTCCACCAGCTCTTTCGCACCCTTGTGTGTCGTTCTGCATAGTCTGGTACCTCTGTTTTATTTGAGTAAGTCACTGACTTGTAACAGCCCTTCAGCACAGAGTAGGGCTTGCAAGGCCAGAACGGATACGTGCTTAGGGCACCAAGCCCACCAGCTCTTCCAAGGCAGGGAGAGGAGATGGCCTGTGAAAAACATTCAGCCCTGGGAGACCCCTCTGCAGTTTGATTGTTATTCGACCATCATTGACACACACTGTTCACACCACTGACCGTTTTCCCTAGCAGCTGGGCTCCGCGCTGCCAGGCCCAGGGCGCTGACTGGCAACAATGAGTAGTCTAAGAGCTTTCCCTCCTCCCTGGACGGCGTTCACGTTTGTAGTCAAAATGAGTTGGACAGAATTGTTGCTTGCAGTGACAACTGCGCACCTTCAGATTACCCAGTGGTACCAATGAGGTTTACCAAAAAATTAGTCATCAATAGAATGGATAAATTCAGAAAGAGTCATTTCCTGCAAATCATTGTGACACATCCACGTACGCTATCGACACCCAAGTGTCTGTGGTTCTAGAATCCGTGCTTCCTGTCACACCGCAGGGTGACACCATTCTCAACACTGTTAGAGACGTTTCAAATCAGCTCATTGAAATGGAGTTGACTATAAGAACATTTGTTAAAAGCTTGCGTTTTAATTCCTTTTCCTCGATCCCAGGCAATCGCTTACCTCTCCCCTGAGGACCTTCTGAAGGGAGAGGTGGAAGACTCCCTGGAAAAGGTGCAGCTCGCCATGCACGTCTTAAGGACTTTCAAAAATACTTTTTTCAACTCTCAGAAAGGCTTGGAAGGTTATTTCACAGGAAGCAGCGAGCTGACACCCCAGGACTTCCCATCTCATCTGGTGTTTCACAGATTTGACAAGTTTCTCAGCCGTTTAATGAAAATAGAGGTATTTGTCTGTGGACTTGCAGTAAGCTCATTGTGTGGGTGCTTTCAGAAACCATGCCACTTCTCGTGTCCCAGGGACCATGCCAGAGCTGTCAGGATCATGGTAACAGCTGAAGGTGGGCTGCTTCTCGCCCGGGTCGGGTTCCAGGGCCACGCTGGATGGCCTGTCTGGGTCCCAGTGTGCTTCACCGCCTCAGCTCTTGCAAGACAATTGCAAATCGGGTTCAGCTGCAAGTTACTCTCCACTTCCCCTTAGGTTTCAAATTGGAATCTTATCCCTGCAGGCCCATTTGATCATAAAAAACATCGCACTGGCTTGTTTATAAATAGGAAGTATAAACTATTAAAATCATTTATGAATATATAAAAAGGAATAAGCCCTCTGGAAATATTTTAAGAATTCTTAAACATTGAATTAAAACACCCACGTACTGTATACACATGCACAAATAGGCACACATGCACGCGCATGTGCATGCTTTGATGGGATACTATTGACGAAGGGTTTTTATTTTTGTAAAGCTCTTCCTAGCAGCAAGCTTTGGATTTTCCATCAAAAATAAGGTTTATTGAAATTTCATTAAAAATTGGAATTTTATGTTTTGAAAACTCTTTCTCATGTACCATATTTTTCAGACCACAAGACACTTTCTCCCCCCAAAGGTGGGGGAAAACGAGGGTGCATCTCATGGTCCGAAGATGTGGTACCCCAGAACACGTTAGTATACTGGTACTATTTGGTTCAGAACAATTTTTCCTCGTTTTCCTACTCTAAAGACTGGGTGTGTCTTATATTCAGGTGCATCTTATGGTCCAAAAAATATGATAATCAGTCTAAATGCTTTTTGAAAGCTCCTGATAGCTAACTGCCTGCCAAGAGGCCTTGAGAGCCATCCCATGAGCCCCATTTGAGTCAGTGAGCTGGTGCACTGCAGTGTCCCCAGCTGAACATAGGAGGCTTGTCTCATGGAGGACCAGCATCTCATTGATGGGTTACAGACTTCCAGGGGTTGGTAAGTTAGACAGTTGCCCGGGCTGAGAGGATTTGAAGTACATATAAGTATACAAGTTTAGGAATGAACAGTCCCTGTCTTCCATTAATTCAGCAATAGTTTCCATCACATTCAATGCCCATGGTCTCAGCGTGTACAAGTTTGAAAATGTTCTGCCTTTGACATTTGAAATGTTCTCTCACGGTTTGGTTTGGTGTTAAGATCTTCGCTGTACTGTGTTTTCATGAAGGATGTATTTGTCACCATATTGGAATTTGAGAAGCTGGAACGCCTTGAATTCGGCGGTACCCGGGGAGCCGTGTTCAATGGGCAGATCTGCGAGATGATGGGGGAGTTTTCGGACCTCCGTAAAGTCTTTCTGCAGAGCACGTATGACCCGTTGGACAACAGCAACACGGTAATTTCGCACCTTGCCTTTTCATTCTGTAGACGTCTGCCAGTGTAGAGCTGGGTCAAGCCAAGGCTCCAAGGGTGCACAGAGTCTAGCCTCTAGAACCGGTACAGGTGAATGGCTGGGCCTGAAGTCTCTTGGCTCCAGAGTGGTCCATCAGGAGCCAACCCTTACATTTTCAGTGAAGAACTGCCTCTGATCCAACAACAGATCCGCCTCTGCTTTTGTTTCTTGGTTATGCCTGTTCAAAAGGAACTTTCCATCCTAACTTGCCTTGGCCTGATTGTTTGATACCCCAGCAATGCATGTGGTCCTATTTCAGCTGGTTCCAGAATCACTTGATAATTTTTTAAAAAATCTGTTTGAACCTTTAGTTTTACCTTGTTCATTTACATACTTGCATATTGTTCAGATGCATCCTGTTACGGGGAGGCTTTTCTTCTCTACTTCATTGCTAATTGCAGTTTGACCTTTGAAACCTCAGAAAGTGGTGTGTGTGTGTGTGTGTGTGTGTGTGTGTGTGTGTGTGTGTGTGCTTCTGTGCTGTGTCACTTCACGCATGTGAATTTGTGGCCAGGAAGCTGCTGGTGAGTCTTCCTGCTGCTACAGGAAACAACCGGTTTCATTGTAGTGGGTCAGCCAGAACAGAGCCATGAGAGCATCAGAAAAAATATTTAACTTCTATTCTCGTGTGTTGTAGGGAATCTGTCCCTATGGTGTTTATACTTAGACAAATATATTTGTTTTTTGAAATACACAAGGAGAGTGTGCTAAGTGTGTAAGGACGTGGTGAGCAAACTTGGGGGAAAAACACAGTTGCTCTCAAGTTGACTGATTCCTGGTGGTTTCATGTGTGATGGAGGAACTGTGACTCTTAGGATGTCAATGGCGGATTTTTTCAGTGGCTGGTCACCAGAACTTTCTTCCATGGTGTCTGTGAATGAGCTTGCATGCCTTCCCAGCACATAACTGTACCGACCAGGGACTCCCTGCAAGCATAAACCATCTGAATGGGAGCCAACTCTGAGGAAATGACATTGATGGCCAAGGATGCTGATAATGCCTGGGACTCCCTGTTAAATTGACAGCCTGTGGTTTGTGTGGAAGTAGGAGAAACCTAGGTGTGGAATAATTGTTCCCAGAACCGTGGTGTGGAAGGCTTGTTCCCAGAACCTTGTAAGCTGTCTGATACTTGATAGACATTCCACAGATGTCTACTGAATGATATCCTGCGGGGAGGCTGTCTCCCAATCTCGTGAGCCTCCAAGAGAAGAATTGCAGACCGAGCCTTCATGAGACAAAGCCCCACCCTCACCCAGGGAAAGGGGAGTTCTAGTAACACAAGAATCGTGGGTTTCCTCTCAGCCACGAACTCTCGGGAGTTGTTAAGGGTACAGGAGTTAGAGAATGGGTCTACGGTTAGCCGATGTGCCTGTGTTACCGGTGAGTCAGCTCTAAGTCACGGCGACTCCACCGTGTCAGAGCTGACTTCGTCCCTGTAATGTTCTTTGTGTCTGCTGGGCCTCAAAGTCCACAGGGAAATGGAGCAGGAAGATCCTGGACACTTTCCATGAACTTGTTGGAAGGTCCCTCAAGTGAACGTATGCATGTGTATAAACTGGCTTAACTTTTTACAGGTGTGATCTCATGTTTGTTCTTTTGTAATGGACTCATTTCACTCGGCATTAAGTCTTCTAAGTTCACCCATTTATGAGATGCTTCACACACACATCACTGTTCTTGAAGCTCGTGCAGTGCTTTTTTATCCGTTCATCTGCTGATGGGTAACTTACATTATTTCCATCATTTTTTCTTGTGAAGAATACATCAGTGAGCCTGGGTGTGTATAGGTCTGTGATACCATGGTTCTTGTTTTTGTAGGAGATATGCTTCGTAGTAGAATTGTTGAGTCAGACCATTTTAACTTTTTTGGAAAGATTACCAAGGGACTCTGGGTGGGTTTGAACTGCCAGCCTTCATGTTTCCATCTGAGTTTATCAACTACCAAGGGATGTTACTTTCTTGACAATACCCAAAATCCTGAGTCCAACCCCATTTCTACTCAAAGTCTGCGCAGTGACAAATACAAGTACAGAACATTTATTTGCTTTTACCACGTGCAGCTACTTAGTATTTATTTGCAAAGATTTGAGGGGCCCTATTTTTTGGCATCACTGCCCTCTGGTGGTGGGAGTAGGAGGCCCAGCCTTGCTCCTGGAGAGCAGCTGCTGGATTTGAACCTTCAACCCAGTGGACCACAGTCCCGCACACAACTACTACGCCACCAGGGCTCAACCGAGGGCCCTATTTTAATTTGTGCAGGTGCTCCAATGGGATGGTGATTACACATTAGTCGGCTAACAGTGACTAACAGTTAGTCGGCTAACAGTTCAAAACCACCAGTCCCTCTGAGGGGGAGGGGTGGGAGGTTGTGGGAGGTTGGGTGAAGGGAATGAAACGTTACAATTCTGTAAAGAGTTGCAGTCTCAGGGGCAGTTATACACTGTCCTATAGGCTTGCCATGAGTTAGAATTGAAGGGGGTCAGTTATTATGTAAAATTCTTTACTTTTCAACATTTATTCCCAGAGGTTTAATGGGTTGGATAAATTAATAACTTGCTCGGAGAGCTGTACTTCATCCTCCCTTATGAAGGGGTCTTCCAAAAGTTCTTGGAAAATGTGCTTGTAAAAAAATAACAACCAAGCATGCATTTCAATTATTTTGCCCAAATAAACTTACATTAACCGGTTCTCACATGGCTGAGTGAAGTTTGGCTAAAAAACACTAAGAGGGATAAAGCACCCATGTGAAAATAGCCCCTACCAGGACAATATGAATTCTTCTAAAATTGCAGCAAGAACAAACATAAAAGTTATGGTCAAGTCTTGCCGCGAGAAAATTGCAAAATCAGTGATGCTTTGCGGAAGGCTTATGGGAACCACGTTCCAGAGGAATTGGTACTTCACAAATGGAGAGCTCCTTTTAAGAAGGAATGAGATGATGCAGGAGATGGGACGTGGCTTTCCCAGGATGATCCCGAAGACAGAAAGATCAAAGCAATGACTAGCAAGAGTTGGAAGTCATCCAGCAGAGCAAAAGCAAACTGGTTAAGAGTAAAGGTCACGGTAATGGTTTTGGGCGGTTGCTCAAGGCATCTTTCTTGTTAGCTTTTTGGAGCACCAACGGGTGATGACATCTGTTTATTATGATGGTGCTTTGAGAAAGGCGACGCTTGAACAGAGAAAGGCCCAGGAAAGCTTCACCCAAGAGTCTGTTCAAGATAATGCTTCTGATTATTCCTCTCTTCATGGTGTGAAAGTTTTGATGTGAAATCCTTAAGCATTCACTCTACAGGCATGATTTGACTCCTCTGACTTCTCTCCTGATTTTAAAAACTCTTCAAAACACCTTAAAAAAAAAAGAAGGGGAAACAAGTGATCTAAAAATCAATGGCGGTGAGTGCATAGGTGCCTCATACAGCTCGATGAAAGGCAATGTAACTGAGAGGACTTATTGAAACCTGAATGAAGGCTGAGCATGATAGTGGGTCAAGAGGAAAGTAAATGGAAATAGAGGAAAGAACTAGGAGGCAAGAAACACTTATAGAGGTCTAAATACAAGCATGTGCATATATAAATATATTTATAATGATAGGGAAATAGATCTATGTATATGTGTTTATTAAGTATCAGGGTGTGCTTGCTTCCACAGCACATATACTATTAAGTATCAGGGTAGCAGAGGGACATTGGGCCTCCATTCCAGTACTCCCTCATCACAAGAACACTTTGTTCTAATAACCTGGCATTCTGTGATGCTCACCTTCCCCACCTGATGGCTGAAGACAAAATGGGTGCATATCAAATGTGATGAAGAAAGCTGATGGTGTTTGGCTCCCTATTATCCTAATACATTAACTTGTGTGCTGTTTGACTAGCAGTAAAAATATGAATGAATATAATTATGCTCATCTAAAAAACCAAATACTTTAGTTATATTGAAATAGTGAAAAAAGGTGCACAATATTTTATTAATACATTGAATATATTCAGTGGATTGAATATGACTTCCATAGCTAGTTCTTTAATATAATAGAATTAAATTAAAATATTTATGAATTAAAGGAAAAAAAGATAAAGCACTTCTGGGGGTCTTAAAGATAAATAAGCAGCCATCTAGCTGGAAAGCAACAAAGTCCACATGTAAGAAGCACACCAGCCTGTGTGACCATGACTTGTTGATGGTATCAGGCATCAAGCACTCAGAACAAAAAAATCATATCATTGTGAATGAGGGCTGTGTGTGGAATAGAGACCCCAAAGCCCATCAGTAGACAATTGGACATCCCCTTACAGAAGGATCACAAGGAAGAGATGAGTCAGTCAGGGTACAGGATAGCACTGATGAAACAAACATGAAACTTTCCTCTAGTTCTTTAATGCTTCCTGTCCCCCACTATCATGACCCCAATTTTACCTTGCAAATCTGGCTAGACCAGAGCAGAAGCATGTGCACAGGTACAGATAAGAGCTGGAAATACAGACAATCCAGGACAGACAAACCCCTTAGGACCAATAATGAGAGTAGCAACATAGCAGGAAGGTAAGGGGAAGGAGGAGAAAGGGGAACAGATCACAATGATCCACGTATAACCTCCTCCCTGGGGGATTGACAGAAAAATGGGTGAAGGGAGACATTGGTCAATGTAAGACATGAAAAATAATTTATAAAATACCGAGGATTCGTGAGGGAGGGAGAGGAAAATGAACTGATACCAAGGGCTCAAGTAGAAAATATGTTTTGAGAATGATGAAGGCAACAAATGTAAAATAATTGTACATTTTGCTTGACACAATGAATGTATGGATTGTGATAAGCCCCCCAATATGTATGAGCCCCCCAATAAAATGATTTTAAAACACACACACATGCGCAGACACACACAAATTCACTGCCATTGATTTGCTGTCAACTGATAACAGCCCTATAAGACAGGACAGAAGTGCCCCTGGTAAGTTTCTGAGACTATAATTTTTTTGGAGGAGTAAAAAGCTCTGTCTTTCTCCCATGGAGTGACTGGTGGTTTCAAACTGGTGACCTGACAGATAGCAGCCCAGACTATAATTACTGTGATACCAGGGAGAGGGAAAAAAGATCTCTAAAGAGGGCTGAGCCCCGGTGGTGTAGTGGTTGTGCACGGGACTGTGAGCCCCGGTAGTGTAGTGGTTGTGCACGGGACTGTGGCCCGCTGGGTTGGAGGTTTAAATCCAGCAGCAAGTCTGGACCTCCTACTCCCACCACCAGAGGGCAGTGATGCCCAAAAAACAAAAAAAAATTTTTTTTAAATCTCTAAAGAGCACCGGTTTTTCTTTAGTTAATCATGTAAAAAGTACTGCAATGACAAGGTTAAAGTCGCAGTATCACCAACTCTCTGGGGATGAACTGATTGTCTATCACCATCATGAACTTGACAGACTATGGGGAATGTTTCTTGTCCCCCGCCTCTTCCACTTTATATAAATTGTTTGAAGATTCTTTGTATGGTCAATTATCTTACCTAAGAAGAGATTCTAGAAGTTCTTGTGTTTGGCCATTGCTTAAAATTAAAACAACTCAATTGGTAGGTATACTTATGTTGAAGAAGATGCTTGCTTTTTAAAAAATGTCTGAGAATATTGCAATCATTTTTGCTTAGTAAGTTATTCATTTTGCTGTGGTTGAGTTTATTGATCTTGTGATGAAATCTAGTTGATAATTTTTCCTCTTTTTAAACAAATTGGGGACGGGGCTAAGCCTTGGTGGCGTAAGTGGTTGAGTGCGGGACTGCGGCTGGCAGGCTTGGTGGTTCAAATCCAGTGGCGGCTCTCAGGAGCAGCACTGGGTAGCGCCCACGACCACCAGAGGCAGTGATGCCCACACACAAAAAAATTGGGGTTTGTACAACTCATCACAATCCATACAGTCATCCTTTGAGTCAAGCACATTTGTACATTTGTTGCCATCATTATTCTCAAAACATCATCCTTTCTACTTGAGCCCTTGGTATCAGCTCCTCATTTTCCCCCTCCCTCTCTATTCCCTCCTCCCTCATGAACCCTTGATAATGTATAAGTCATTATTTTGTCATATCTTACACTGTCTGACATCTTCCTTCATCCACTTTTCTGTTGTACATCCCCCAGGGAGGAGATTATGTGTAGGTCCTTGTAATCGTTTCCTCCCTTCTACTCCACCCTCCTTGCACCCTCCTGTTATTGCCCTGTCAGCACTGGTCCTCAAGGAGTCATCTGTCCTGCATTCCCTGTGTTTCCAGTTCCTGTCTGTTACCAGTGGACATTCCTTGGTCTAGTGAGATGTGTAAGATAGAATTGGGATCATGACAGTGGGGGTGGGGAGGGGGAGGAAGCATTAAAGAACTAAAGGAAATTTGTATGTCTCATCATTGCTGCACTGCACCCTGACTTACTTGTCTCTTCCCCGTGACCCTTCTGTAAGGGGATATCCAATTGCTGACAGATGGACTTGAGTCTCCATTCCGCACTCCCCCTCATTGACAATATGATTTTTTGTTCTATGATGTCTGATACGTGATCCTATCAACAACTTGTGATCACGCAGACTGGTGTTCTTCTACATGGGCTTTGTTGCTTCTGAGCTACATGACTACTTGTTTACCTTCAAGCCTTTAAGACCCCAGATGCTATACTTTTTGATAGTCAGGTACTATTAGCTTTCTTCAACACATTTGTTTATGTACCCATTTGCCTTCAGCAATCGTGTCAGGAAGGTGAACATCATGGAATGCCAGTTTAATAAAACTAAGTGCTCTTGCATTGAGGGAGGACTTGAGTAGAGGCTCAGTGACCATCTGCTACTTTAATACTGCACATATATATATTCTTAGTATCTTATGGTCCAAATAATACATTATATGTATATACCCACCCACTATGTATATTCTCCCACACTCCCTCAGACCCACAGAATATGTGCTGGTGCTTACATACCTGTTTACTATGATCAGCCTTACTTTGTTGCAGAGATCGATGAAATATGGACCAGTAAATTAGATAATTTTAAAATCAGTTTTCATTAAACTTTAAGACATCCTGAAACAGAAGTGTTTACATCCTAGTATTTTTACCATCCATTGTACCAAGCACTTAAAAAGAATTAATTTCAATTGTGTACATTCTCTTCCAGAAAATGGAAGAGGGACTACTCATTTACTTTGTGAAAGTAGTATTACTCTGATACCAAAGCAAAAGACAACAGAAAATGCACCAAAAGATTAAACTGCGGACCAAATGTCCCTCATGAAGACAGATACTGGACTTGTAAAGCCAACTTGTAAAGCCGACTTGGAAACTCACGGGCACTTCCCCCCTGCCCTCAGGGCTTGCTCACATTCCACTCAGTCGCAGTGCGAGAGACAGGCAGACTCTGTAATGCATAAAGAGATGGTTCTGCACTCAAACCCAACGTGTGATTTCTTTTTTTCCAGGACCTCAAGTCTGGGTTAATATTTGAAAATCATTGTAACTCACTGATGGATAAAATATTTCCATGTAGCTCTTGTTAATACATAAGGAGCAAAATAGTTGCCATGTCAGCCATCTTTCCAGGGACAGTTGATTATCACTCATGTGCACCATGTTGTATAATTTTTCACGCTTAACTTGTCCCCAAATTTCCCATCACCCTTGGCAGAAGTTCAGAAGAGGAGCAGCATTATAGAGACCCTGAGCTCAGATTTGTGCAAGAAAGTTTGTCCCTACGGGACCTCCCAGGGACAGAGTTCCAGCATGGTCTTCATTTAGGTTTCAGGGATTGGTGAGGGAGGGAGGCCAGGTATCTGGGATGAAGGTTGGCCTTCTTATCTCCCTGAGTGAGTGTTTGCTAAGCGTGCAAGTATTGTTTGCAGGTCCGAAGTTGTCTGTCCTTTGTTAATGTTTCAAGAGAGGAGAGATGTTGGGCTTGTTCAAACTTGTTGGGAGGATTTAATTGCTCTTGAATGTCGGCGATCCTTCAGTGAAGAGACTGTTTGGCTGTAATTCAGAAGAAGTGGAGACTTCCTCTTGATGCTAAATATAGCATTGTGGTGTCAGGTGTGTCATGTTCTGGAATGTAGCTGCTGTTCAGGGTATGTTCAATTCCAGATCGCGTGGGTTCTTAGAAACCGAGCTGTGTAGTTAGGGGTGTGGGCTTTGGAGTGAGGTTGTCTGACTCTAAATCCATTGATTCATGGTGTGATCTTGCACAATGGCTGAACCTGTCTGAGTTTGTTTTCTCACACACATAATGTGGAGACTATTACCTGTGGTGCGTGTTGGGGACATTGGCAGATCAGTGATAGGAGTCTCACCTTTTGTGCTGAAGGCCGGGTTTCAGTCCTGGTTAGTGAGCCCGCATCTGCTTGTCAGCAAAGGCTTTCATAATGCCTTGGTGCTGAAGAGATCTCAGGACCACTTGAGGCTCAAACCGACTAGGAAGAGAGATCTCACGATCCACTTCTGAGATCAGCTGAGTGAAAACCCTGTGCGTCACACAGCCAGGCGTGGGGGATGGCTCGGGACCCGGAGGACTTTGTCCCAGGAATTGGGAAGCCACCTGGATGGCACCTAACAACTCCATATCGTGGATTTATTAGAATTGGGTCAGCAGTGTAAAGCATTTACATCTCGTCTAAATAGACGCTGTCCATCGTTAGCATTCCTGTTACTAATAGAGAGAAACTTCGTTTACAGGGCAGCAAAAGACTGTGAGGTTGAATCTGTAGCCTGAGTTTCTGGGGCTTCTTCACGAAAGACTGAGCGTGATAGCTATTCCTTCACTGTTTCATTCTTTCTAATTATGGGAGTGGGCGGATATGTATTAGGAGGAAACCGGGGGTTGTAAACGGCATATTAATAAGTGACTGGGAAAATGTCAGAGTCTTCTGTTTCCTCTGGCTAATGATGCTTTCTCACAGCTCTGCGGCTTTTAGTTCCCACTTGAAGAAACATAGGTAGACTCCCATGTACGTTTTTGCTCATGTTAAAGACACAACAACAACAAAAAATGCACAACATTTCTGTCTAATGTCACAGATGCACTACAGTTTTAATGAGGGTAAGTTGTGTATGTGGTTTTTCCCCCTGAAAAATGATCTCTCCCTTTATAATCAAGGAGGATTAGCAGGGAGAGGGCAGACTCATGCTCCTTGGTGAGTGTACATGATGCATGGGGGCTGAGCCATTGTGTAGGGTTCTGGGCATGTGGGTAGACAGTGCTTGACGTTCAGCACTCCTCTGGGGAGCATCTGCTGGGAAATTCAGTCCAGCATAGCTCCTTCCCAATGCCTCAGGGGGGTAAATTCCTAGTGGAAAAAAAATGAAAAAGTCTACGTGAATGTAAAGAATCTGTCCTATCTACAAATATTTTTCTTTGTTTCCATTATAGGAATTTGAAGGTGATTATACTTTGTTTAAATCCAAAATTTTGGATTTTGACAGAAGGCTTGGAATGATTCTAAGTGAAGGTTTCTTTAACTGCAATGGTTTAGAGGCTGCATTTAAGGTTAGTTCTATGGGGGGGTGGGGGATGGGAGGGTAGGGGGACGATCATAAAAATGCTTCACTACTGAATACACCTTGTTAAGTGAAAGGGTCGAGCACATTCCTTTGTCATCCAGGTGATGGATTAACTGGTCACCAAGACTGTCAAATCAAATGCACTGCCATTGAATAGATTCTGACACCCCTGGGGACCCAATAGCACAAGGCAGAAGTGCCCCTATGGGTTTCCAAGACTGTAATTCCTTGTTAAGACTCAGATTTCTCCCACTGATCTTTTGGTGGTTTTGAACTGCCAATTTTGTGGTTAGCAGCCCAATGCTTAATTCTAGAACTCCACCTCACAGGCTCTCCAAATTCTACTCACCATGATAGAAACTTTCAATATAACACTAATGAGTATTGGTGCTTATTATTGTGGACAAAGTTTTAAGGATGTTTAATGTTACTGGTATTTTCTTACATTTACATTATTTTCGTCTCTCAGTACTCTTAGAATTTGATGTAGTGTATGAGATATTGATTCAAAATTAAGTCCCCGTGAAAAGTTTAAAAGTACGTGAACCCAGGCATTTCTTCTCTTTACATATGTTGGATTTACATAGCATTTACATATGATGGGTTCACTTGCCTATTGATTTCTCTGACTGGAACAATATCAATTTATATACCAGGAATTCCGGACTTAGGATGGGACTCTTTTCTGATACCTTTGTCATAAATAGGTTTTGACACGTGTCATCGATTCATATATTTATTTATCATGATTATCTTGTTATTAATATCTTATGAATCTAGTCTTGATTGTTGGAGGTTGGAGACATTACATATATAAACTCAAAAAAAAACAAAAACAAAACCACCAAACTTGGAGTCTTCAAGTCAGTGCTAATTGGGACAAGATAGGATGAGACCGAACTGCCGCTGTGGCTTTCTGAGGCAGTAACTCCTTAGGGGAGGAGAAAGTCTTCTCTTCCTCCCGCCTGGCTCCTGGTTGCACACCTTGTTGTTTGCCGCCCAGTTCATAACCACGATGTCACCAGAACTCTTTATAGAAATGTACAGCGATATTTTAATACACACATAAACGATACACAAAAGATCTTTAAAAATATGTGAGAGCTGGGCAACATTAGCGTTTTCATGTTCAGATGAAGCTATTAACTCCACTTGTGGAAGATTCTGGATCATCTTGGTTGTCCCTGGTGATGAGAACTGTGCTTCTCGTCAGAAAATTAGCATTATTTGGAAATTTTTTCCCTCAAACACTTCACGGTAATATTTTGCGGCTTTATGAATCTGCCTCTCAACTTTCTAACAAAGCGCCTGGCATGTAAGCTTGTGTTTGCAAGCAGCTGAAGCCCTGACTTAATTTAGAAAGTGCTCATTTGTTCTCTCAAAATCTGGATGACTTTTTTCTTATACTACCTCATTATTTGTCAGTCGTCTTCAGAATCCACTCAGTGTAGATTGGTCAGTTCTCCTTCATGATCCACATGTCCATATCGAGTTCTAAATTTATCATTCTTGCTAGATGGACAAATTTTCCACCACTCTTCTCCATCAGATGATTATTGCCCACTGTTTGGAGTATGTTCACGGAGTTCAGCATTTTCTGCCAACTTCTTTGCCTGGATCTTCTTCTAACTTCCTGGAAGATACAATGTCCTGACACCCGGGTGGCTGTGAGTGCTGGTCCTCGGAAGTCATAGACATCATATGTCAGGGTCTCCTTCATGTGTTTTGTCACATATAAGATGCCATGCATTACCACATACAGTTGTTCTTTATATCTGTAAGGAAAAAAATGCTGTCAAGTAATAGGCATGTACAGTAGCTTCCAATTTCAGAGATTCTACAATACACAGCGTTGTTCTGAAAATGGGATGAAATACACTGTGGCCTTATTGGACAGAGTAGACCTGCCCCTTTGGATTTTCAAGGCTGGAAACGTACGGGACCTGTCAGTGAACCTCCTCACCACGTGTCTGACAAGCTTCGATGCGGTCTTCTGCTATCTTGAATCTGCTTTCTTATTTTGAAGCGACATCTACTTGTTTTAAATATATATATGTAGATATAATGTACACAGCATATATATTAAATACACACATAGAGGCCTAAAAATGAAC
Source organism: Nesogale talazaci (assembly GCA_004026705.1). Lineage (NCBI taxonomy): Eukaryota > Metazoa > Chordata > Mammalia > Afrosoricida > Tenrecidae > Nesogale > Nesogale talazaci. Next base: position 19,779 of record PVJH01021605.1, read on the forward strand.
ATATCCTAGAGTCTGTCCAGGCTAAACAAGTAAAGAATGTAACTGACGTGGCACTTTGGCCAACAAGAGTCCACACAAGGAGGCAAAATCCCTGGTGGCCAATGCCCTGGCTTCCAACTTGCCTCTGCCAATAGCTGTCTACTGGTGGGTAAATTACTTCCTCCACAGACCTCCATTTCTGCCTTTGGAGGATGCGAGACTGGTATCATGTTTAAAGTCCTAAAAAATATAGTGCCTGGCACATAATGCCCTCTGGACATATTAAAATCAATGTTTTAGTTACTTCGTTTTTGTTTGCAAGAAAGGACGCTCTCAAGCTAGTAGGCACACGTATCGGCACGGAGGAGTCAACAAAGCAGAGCTCATGAGACCCGATGGTTGGCTTCACTGCATAGCTCTGCTCCTTGGCAGCTGGTGGCAAAAGTGAGTCTGAAATTGGGGGATCTCCACCGACCACGCAAGAGGAGTTTGTGGACCTTCCCTCGTCAGCTTTGCAGATGATGTGCTACTGTTTCTGTCCGTGCCTCCATTTTGTCTACCCATCTGCTCTTTGCTGGCAGAATCTTCTTATTCACCACTGCAGTCTTGGAGAATTCATGCTCCTGTTACTGAAGAAGAATCTGATTAGCTCATGGCATTTACGCCAGGACATTCACTCAAGGGAACTGACACTGGATCCTGTGATCTGGAACCCGGGTGATGGAGGAGCCCCGGCCTCTGAGTAAGGCAGCCACTGTGACTGGTCCACTTAGTATGATTATTGATGGCGTGACCTAGAGGTTGCATACGGAAGCAACAGCTCTATACCTAGTGTTTAAACGGATGGAAGAAACGGGGGGAAAAGTACACAAATCTTGATTCTGTTCTTATGTCTGCAAAATGTTTTTTATAATGTGTCTTGGTACCCAACAGGAAGCATCAGCTAGGGGCAGGAGCAGTCAAAGTGGTTCCTTTCTGACACCTCTACCTCTCTACAAAGGAAGAGAGAGGCCAACCAGAATTTGCTGGATGAACAGAGATTTTAGGAAGTTTCAACAGTTGGTTTTAAATTTTAAGGCAGTCCCTGATAGTTTTAGGGCTCTAGATTTTTTTCTCTCACTTTCTTGTCATGTAACAAATTTAAGGAGTGAGAGATGAACTGAGTATTTATGTTAAAAGCTGCTCATTGTTAACCTTTCTTTAACTTTGATTTTTATAGCTTTTGACCGTATTTGGGAATTTTCTAGAGAAACCCGTTGTCATGGAAATTTTCAGCCCACATTACAGCACACTGATACACATGTTTGATGCAGAGTTGGATATGTGTAAGCACTTGTATAATGAACACATGAAACAAGTAAGTGGTGGGTAAAGTTGAGCACATCCATATATCATTTTTCAAAATTAGATTTTACTTTGGGTTAACAAAGACATTATACAGAAAATACAGAGAACCCCCACTTCTTTCTTCCCGGCATATTTTTACTCCTATTAACTTCTTGTATCCATGTGCATTATTTGTTAAAATTGATGAAACCAGGGGCTGAGTCCCGGTGGTATAGTGGTTGTGTGCGGGACTGTGACCCACAGGGTTGGCAGTTTAAATCCAGCAGCAGCTCTCCAGGAGCAAGCCTGGGCCTCCTACTCCCACCTGGGCAGTGATGCCCCTCCTTCCCCCCAAAAAAACAAAGATAAAAACAAAAAAAACAAAAACAAAATGATGAACCTATATTGATAAGCTATTGTTATTGGAAGGCCATAATTTACATCAGGGCCAAATATGTGTTGTACTGTTGTATGATTTTGACAAATGTGTGAAAGCATGTGTCTACCAGTAAAAATCACTATCTTCAGAGTGCCACATGCTGTCCTATTATAATATGTCTTAATGTGGGTAATGATTATTAATTGAGACTATATTTGATCAAAAATAAAGAGTAGAAGGTGAAACTAGAAATGTCATGCTTTCATTTCATTGGGTTCCTTATAGAGATGGAGAAACCGGTAGAGTCCATCTGTTTTTCTAATAACCAAGTCACATGTGTGCTTCATAGGTGTCTACTCTAAAAATGCACAAGGTTTGAAAGCACTCTGATGACCTTTCTCTCTATTCACCAAACATCAACTTGCAGATGGAACATGGAGCTGTAATTCTTCACAAGAATATGCCATTTACCTCAGGAAACATCAAGTGGGCCAAAGAGGTTCTCGAACGACTTCATACATTTTGGTCAAACTTTACATCTCTTCATTATCTGTAAGCACCTCGGTTTATTTCATGGTAAAATGATCCTTGATGATAAAAGAGTGTCTGTATTTTAATACAGCAGTAAGGTGTCTATACAAGCACAGAGTATTAAGAGTCAACTGAGGGTTATACTGTATCTACTCGAGTATAAGCTGACCTGAATATCAGTCATGACACCATTAAAAACTGCATTAAAATTTTACCATTAAAAACTGCATTAAAAATGTGGGAAATTCGGCTTATACTTGAGTCTATACATTGTCTGATAGTGGATGTTAGAATATTTTAAATGCAGCCCTTAGAAACACTTATGTTTCCAAGTGTCCAGATCCTTGTCTTTTTAATTTTTAATTTTTCTTGTCATTTACAATGTGTTTATATATTTTTCTTTCTCTAATTATTAATACTCCTTTTATTATGCAGATTCTTATAATAAAATTGGTAAATTGATGCTTCAATTAATCATAGTAGTTCAATTTCTTTCATAACTGTTTTTTGAAATGAAAATTTATAAGGATAGTTTGGTATTTCTCTATATTATATAATGTGTGTCACTATGTATTGTGTTACTGAAAATAAGCTGAAATCTAGGAAAATAGAAAAACCTTATTTCTACAGATTCTTGGAAATTCCTGACAATGACTTAATTTATCAAAAGTATGTTGAGATGACAACTTTGCTCAACCAATTTGAAAATCACATCTATAATGAATGGAAAAGTAATGTGGACGAAATCTGTGAATTCAATTTGAATCAACCGTTGATTAAATCCAGTGCCAAAGATGGTCTTCTCAGGGTCAACTTTGACCCAAAGGTAGGGCTTTGATTCTGTTAAGGTGCTTTGTAGGTGCTATCTTTACTACCTGTTTATTTCTGAAACTTCCATTAAGTTTAAATTGTCAACTGTGAAGAACGGTGCTGGGAATGGCTTCACATTGAGCATTGTTCCCCATACTCTATATTACTCTTTACTATTTTGTTTTCCAATTATTTATTTACTGACCTTCTTATTAGAAGTAAGCTACTGATGGTAGAGTGTGTATAGTTTCATCTTCACACACCCCCACCCCCACTCCCAGCAGTGTTTCCGGCACATGGTAGCTCAAATTAATTGAATCATTAGTCTAATACCATATGCTTTCAGGTTTGAACTATAATTATAACACATATACCAGTACATAATTAAAGTGTCATCATGTGAGTTAAGATTTAGAGAATCCACAGAATATATAGAATAAGAGACCATCTGTCAAATTTAGATTTTTTTTTATAATTTCTTTCAAAGGGAAAGCCAGTTTAAATGTTGATTATATAGGTGGTAATTTTTATCAAGCCAATTTGATGTAAAAGAACATATTAAAACAAAAATAATACTAACAGTTCAGTAATATTCAAGAGGGAGATAAATGTTATGTTATTTCATAATGAGGCAGATAAAAAGAAATTTCATGTATATTCTGAATTTCATTTTCTCATAATTTGATTGTTCTACAATAACAATGCCATAGCCACTTTACTAACAAGTATATAACTGTGCTGATTGATATGCTACCTTATAAAAGCATGCATATAATAAGCAGAATATGTATGTTTCTATGTTTTAAACATCCTGTCTCCAAGTCCCTCAACAAGAAGGGTTGACGTAGTGGCTGCTGTGGGCCACAGAAGGGGCCCACACATAACTGTGCGGACGGCCCAGGGCCCTGGAACGTCTTCCTCTTTTCCATAGTGTGCCTGTGAGTTAGAACCAAGTCAACAGCATCTGATGACCACCACAGCCTCCAGGTCTACTCTCTTGCTAGATACCAAAACTAAACACCAAATGTATCCCTGTTGAGTCAGTTTCGACTCACAGCCACCCTATAGGACAAAACAAACGTATCCCTGTAGGGTTTCCCAGGCTCAAATCTTTACGGGAACGGCAAGCCTTCTTTCTCTGAACTGAACTGCTGACTCTTGGAGTTGGCAACCCAACTTATAACCCACTGCACCAGCAGAACTCCCGATGAGAGGCACAAGGTAAGCCATCTTTTTACTTGCCTTGTGTAATACGCTTTTGCACTAAAGAACCCCTAAAGGCAAGAATATGTATTAACACATCTCCACGACAGAAGCATGTGTAAGTATTTCAACATCTGGTTGAATTTTAGAGGGGCGGATATTATATATTAGCAATTAGCAATTACCTATAGTTTCTCAGAACAGGGACGTGTATGTCTGCTATGCAGGAAAGCAAGCAGCACTGAGTTGGATAGCCATGACCCCTGCTCTTATTAATATGTACACACATATGTGCACACACAAATAAAAACATTTCATTTTATAAAATCCAGCACACATAACTAAATGTATGAGTTAGAGAATTGAAGCTGCTTTTTGCATCCTGATTTTAGTAAAACAGATAAGGACCTAAGGTCCTGAGATACTCTGTTGGTGGTGGTGGTGGTGGTTAGGTGCCACCCATGGCGATCTGATGCACAGCAGAATGAAACACTGCCCAGGCCTGTGCTGCCCTCACCACTGTTCCTGTGCTTGAGCCCAGGGTTGCAGGTCTGTGTCAGTCCATCTGAGGCTTTCCTCCCCTTCCCTGCCCCTTACCCTATCTAACGTGATGCCCTTCTCTGGGGTCTGGTCCCTCCTGACTCGTGGTCTCTCCTGACAACATGTCCCAAGAATGTAAGATGAAGATTTGCCATCCTTGCCTCTACGGAGCACTCTGGCCGTATTTCTTCTAAGACAGATTGGCTCGCCTTCCCAGCAAAGTTCGTATCATTCTACCTGAAGACATTATAAATATGCATAATATATTACACTAGTCAACCTATGGAGCATGACTAAAGGTGTCAACTACTTTAGCCTCTTCAGGATAGGGTACAGTTTTCCCTCCAGAACCTATGGTAGAGGGACAGCCAGTTCTGCTGCCAGGTGGCATAGTTTTGCATAGTCAGTGGCTGGCGGCTGTTGGTGAAATGACCAAGGGCCCATTTGCTAATCCAAAGGTTGGTGCTTGGAACCTACCAGCTACTCCACAGGAGCAGATGTGGTCGCGAGCTTCCATGCCGCATGTGACATCTTTGTTCGGTAGTGCTGTTGGGAGTCTGCGAGAGCAGGCGCTTTGTTTTGCTGTTTTTGTAGTGGAAGGACTGCTCCGGCAAAGGCATAGGAATGAAGGGGGAAACGAGGACTAGCGACGGAACGAGAGGCTCGAACGTAACACTCGTCAGGAAGGCCCACTACAGGGTTCGCTGAATGCACGCAGATTCGCTCTGTTGTTCACGGCTCTCTCTGAGTCAGACCTCCGTGGCACAACCTAACAACTACACCAGGGACACCGCACTCAGATTTGCTCAGTGACCCACGTGCAAAAAGCCGAAACTTAACACACATTAAATGGCTGAGAAAGAAATGAGTGTTACAATACAGACGTGGCACTCTACCTTGGCAAAGACATGCTGTATACTTGCGGAAGTGGGTATTGGAGCGGTTTCAGCTTTTGACAAGGTCGAGCGAGGTGTCCTGAAATCAGAGAGAATTTCATGAAATCCAATATGTGTGCGTGTGTCCCCTGGCATCGGGTGAAAGAACTAGCTGTCTGGAGAGTGTTCCAGGTGTACATTTGAACCTGGTGGGTATTCCTAAGCTTTGTGGTTCACTTCAGTGCAGGTTTTGACATTTCCAACATTTCTTGCTGACAAAATTTGAGGGCTGGTCAAAGTGTTCTTATACATTAGCCATACTGGACTGATGTATGTTGTGTTTCCAAAGCAAACTTTATAAGAAAACACACGGTACTGGGAAAACACAAGTCTGCTTAGAACCCTGGTGGTTACCCATTCGACCGCAGTCTGCAAGGTCAGTTTGAAACCACTGGCTGCTCCTCAGGAGGAAGTTGGGGCTTTCTGCCGCTGTGAACTGTGACAGTCACCCAGAGGGCTGTTCTCCCCTGTCCTATGGGGTCACTGTGAGTTGGTCTGGACTCCATGGTAGTGTGTATTTTGGGTGATGCATCTGAGAAATGCCTGAGCCTAATTCTTCAAGAACATCAGCAACAAAAAGCTTCTTTGTCTCAACGGTTTAAAATACTGCGATCCCTCCCTGGATGGAAAGTTAGTGTTTTACAAGAAACGTGTGTTCCGTTAGAAGGATGTCTTTAAACTAGGTAACGCCCCTTACTTCTGTTCCCATAGCTAGTAGCCGTGTTGAGAGAAGTGAAATACCTTCTGATGTTGAAGAAGTCAGATATACCGGATTCAGCCTTAGCCATCTTCAAGAAGAGGAGCACGCTTTTAAAGGTTGGTGGTTTGTATGGCGCTGCAAATAAATTCTCCACCGTTCACATGTAGGCAGGTGGCAATGGCATGCCTTCACAGCAGAGAAAGTATAGTTGGCACTGTCAGGTCCTGGGTCCATTTTTCACTGGGGGTTTTCCTTGGCTTTTGTGCAGTACCTGGGAAGCCTGGAACTCCTTGTGCAAGGGTATAACACGCTGAAGCAGACACTCCTGGAAGTTGAATACCCACTGGTGGAAGATGAGCTGAGGGCTGTGGATGACCAACTCCAGGAAGCAGCGACGTCGCTCACCTGGCGGGACGACTGCTGGGACTACATCGAGGAGGTGAAGAGGACCGTGTTGGAGCTGGAGCGTCGCGTGCTGCAGACGCAGAGCAACGTGAAAGCCATCCAGCAAACAATGACAGCCTGGGCTGACTGCACGCTCCTGCCCCGGAGGGAGCACCGGAGGGAAGCCTTCTTTCTTTGCGAGGACAAGGGTGATGTCTTTGCTAAAAAATACAAGTTAATCCAGCAAGATGGCTGCAAGATCCACGGCTTGGTAGAGGTGACTTCTTTCTGGGTTTCAGTAGTGGTAGAAGAGTGCTTTATGAAATTTGGAGAGAAGGTGCACTAGTAATGTAGCACATTATAGCTGTACCTTTGATTGGGCCAACACAAGAGCCTTCCGTATCTTTTTGTCATTGTTGTAAAAAAAAATCCACTACAGGGCTTTGCGTGTGGTTTTGTCAGGCATTTTTAAGGGATTTGCCTCGTTTATGATTCCTGTAGGCCTCCCCGTCCTCATCCCTGAGAGAAGCAATTGGAATAGGCTGCTGTTGTGGTTGATCGGGCCATCGTGTCAGGTCAGACTCAGAGCGACCCTCTGTCATAAAGAGGAACATGCCAAAGTGGTTCGAATATCATTCCCCCTTTCCTGTCATAAAAGAATTGGAAGAGGTGATAATCTTAATTAACAAGACCATTGCTCTTTGTAGCGTTGTATCTTCTTCCAGGATGCGATGAATCATCACCAGTTTGTTGAATGTCCAGTGTGTAACTCTCTTACATGCATCCTCTCCTGTAATGCCCACAACTCTCTTCTAAGGAGGCCATCATTGCTCTCCTTTGAGCAAATCTTGGAATTATTTAGAATAGTAGAATGCATCATGCTAAGAGGAACAGTTTCAAAAAATTAGAAATTGAAACAGAACAGAAAGTAGACAAATCAAAGCAAACCATGTCCCTTATCTTACGTAACTTAAATCTTCCCTTGTCAGGGAAGATAGTAAGAAAAAAAAATACCTATATAGTACATCAGCTGGTGATAAGAAAAATGGCCCCAATGACAAGTAGAGCTGAGTACACAGGATGGGCCGTGAGAGAGGGTATTGGTATTTTATTTGGGGGTCCTTGGTAAGCGCTATCCACAGAGGAGGCAGTGGTGCAGAGACCTGCAGAAAGGAGATGAGTGAGGTGGGCTTCAGGAGAGGGGTGGGTTCTAGATGGAGAAAGGGCAGAGGGTTTGAGGAGGCCAGCTAGAGAGTCCTGGCTGAAGCAGCACGGACAATCGGGGAGGATAGGTAGGCCGGAGTTGGGAAGGGACTAAGAGTCTATCACATGATTGGTCCTTTTAAGGAAAATGGCAACCAGAGGCTCAGTGGAAAGACTCTCCGGTCGAGTGTAAGTCACAGGAAACCAGGGGACAGATAGGGAGACCATTCAGCAGTTATACATGCATTCATGGTGGGTAATAAAGAAAGCAGAGAGCCTTACGCTCAACTCTAATACCAGCATCTCTTTGTCTGTGCTAGTTTCTGCCTTGAGCAGCTGCCCTCTGCCCTGTATAGTGGCCTTTATCAGCCAGATGGTCTCTGGAATCTCCTGTGATACACCCTGACCTTTTCCAATTCACTGTTTCCAGGCCTGGCCCATTGTCCACTCAGCTAATGGTGGTCTGTAACCAGATTTCAGCTCATGTGTAACCCGCCCTGCTCCAACGATTTGTCCTTGATTCCACCACACTCTTGGAAGCTGCAGAGGCAGAAGACCCTTACTTTGGGATGGAGCGTTAGGAGAGCGTAGACTTCACTTGGGCCAGTGTTTCCCCAAACTAAAGTGTTATTTCAACAGCTGCTCATGGGTAGTTCACAAAAAGTAGTTCTGGGTACTTGAATAAGATTTGGGGATACTCTTCTTTAAACCAAGTTTAACACAGATTTTGGTATAATAGGTGCACTCTGAGTCTCTCAGAGTAATATAGAGTATATAGTTAGTTATACATTCCCTGGCATAGGTTTTACCTGGCTAACTCTAGGTACCCATAGAAATGTTCTTTAAGGGGTGAGTTTGTTTACATGGTCAAGGTTACATACCATAAGGGTCAGAACAGAAACTGTAGGCAAGGTTCAGTATGTGAGAATTCATTGAAAGCTAGTACATTTCTTGCCCATAGTTGAAGATAATAATCTTCATCTTGATTTCCCCTTTAAAATGGCTTTGAATATATTGCATAAACAAACTTTAGACCTTAAAGCCTTGCGCATAGCTTTCATCTGGCTGAAGACACTGCAGCTTCTCCTTTGAGTGCTCCTGTGTTGTGCACACAGATGCAGTCCTTAAGAAACTACTAAGTGGAAATTTTTCATTGTTGTATTCTTTTGTGTTATTTTAACAGTTTTATTGTCATATGATTCACATGTCATGCAGTTCTGTTTATGCTCTAGTATAAGTCATCCTGAATATCTACCGAGGCTCCACAAAACTGCATTTAAAAGGTGCTGGAACACTCGGCTTTATACTTGAGTATATATAGTATATTCAAAAGAGTTGTGCAATCATTTCCACAATCAACTTTAGAACATCCTTTTCTTGTGCTCATTAGAATTAACTCCTCATTGCCCCCAGCCCTCTCTGCCATAAACCTCAGGAACTATTAAAGTAGTTACTGTTTATATGGATTACTTACAATGGACTTCATGTAAGGGCAATTTTGCAACACCCCCCCCCCCAAACAATGACAGCATAATAAAATGCAAAAAACACCCCAAACCCTCAAAGAAAGATAATAGAAATTAGAGCTTAGAAATTCAATAATAGACATTAAAAATGGGTGAAAGAGAAAACAGTACATTAAACAGCACTAGTTCTTCGATAATCTACTTCCCAAGGCACTGGTTGGTTTGAGGTTGTTCAGTGGAGACTTAGACTGAAGTAGTGTCAGAGAACCAGCCCCTAAGACATCATCACAGGTCTGGTAGGCACAATTGTACAGCTATAATAAGTAAAGGTTATAGTAAAGTCATAGAGAAGTGAGAGAAATAATTGTACTGCTATGATAAGTAAAGATTATAGTAAAGTCATAGAGAATGAGAGATAGAAATAATGGAGTCAAAACATTTTATGGTAGCATTCTCACCTCCCGGATGGCCATGATTTCAACGACCAGGTCCAAGTCCAGTGTGGGCAGGAAGCGGAGCTGGGGGAGTCAGGCAGAGACAAAGTTTATTGCTGACCAGGGCTTATATAAATTTGATGGGCATGATTACAGGTAACCACATGTCACAAGAAGGGGTTGGTTGTACGGCAATGAGGGGGACAATCACACACATAATAGGAAGGGGCGGTACTTGGGTTCCACGTGGGACAACACGGGCGGATCTTAGAGTCATGATGGCAGTCTAACCTTGATTACCCTTGGGCTGGAGACTTGATTTAACTAAAGTTTGAAGTGACTCATTGTCCTAACAGCGGGGAGTGAGCCCTATCTTTTGTGGGAGACACAATGGTGTCTGGAAGGCACCTTTAGGGAGAATTTCTCTCAGCATCTGACCTCCCACCAAGTGATGGCATGCTGCTTCTAATATTTGGTTAATACTTTAGATTGGATGAAATGTCTTAGATTGATTCCACAAACTGGGCACTCTGCAAAGAGATTTTTGGGTTTTTACCATCTTCCACAGCCGTCTGAGAACCACATGCTTAGAATTCATCCCTCTGATTTTTGTTAATGTTATTAATATGCAACTACTAATACTTCTAGGAAAACAGGAAACTCTTCAGAGCCAATCCTTCTCTGGACACATGGAAGATGTATGTGGAATTCATCGATGACATAGTGGTGGAAGGCTTTTTTCAAGCTATACTGCACGACTTGGATTTCTTTCTGATAAATACAGAGAAACAATCGAAACCGGCACCATTTTTTCAGGCAAAAATGATCCTCATGCCCCCCGAGGTTGTGTTTAAGCCTTCGTTAGAAAGAGAGGCTGGCGATGGCTTCTATGACCTGGTAGAAGAAATGCTTTGCAGTAGTTTTAGAATGTCTGCCCAGATGCAACGAGTAGCTTCCCATCTGGAAGTCGCAAATTATCAGGTACCATATTTGTAAGTTGGCATTAACGTTGTTTTTAAGTGGTGGTAAAATACACATAAGAAAACACTTGCCCATCCAGCAGTTTTACATGGCATTACTCAGTGGCACTAATTATATTCGTTGTGTTGTGCAATCATCATCGCTCTTCTGGTCTGGATTCTTCCCCTGCCATGAACTTAAACCCCACACCTCCTATGTGGTAGCACCTCCTCTCGCCCTGCCTCTCACCTCTTATAGCCACCAGTAGCTTTGCTTCCTAACTGTGTGTGTAAAGTAGGTATTAACTTTATTCAACAATAAACTGGGGTTATGGAGAGCTAAAGGCAAGGAGAAGCTGGGGAGAAAAGGTTTAACATTTTGATTTCATTCAAAGGATTTTTTCCTCGAACAATTGCCTAGATTCTGTTAATTATCAAATAATTGGCAGAGGAAGGCTGTTTTTAGTAATACTTGGCTTTTCTCTCATTTAGATTGATATGGACAACATGTTAGGCCTGGCAGAGGTCAGGCAGGAGATAATGAATAGAGTGGCAGATGTCATCAAAAAAGTCTTAGACTTCAAAAACACCCTGGAGATCCACGCATACCTCTGGGTGGATGAGCGGGCGGAATTTATGAAGCACTTTCTCCTGTATGGCCACACTTTAACAACCGAGGAGATGGACGCACATGGAAATGAAGTAATTCCAGAACAACCACCAACTATTGAGCAATTCAAAGAACAGGTAAGGGAAAATGTTAGCATTTGATGTCACTGTTGGCTTTGGGTTAAGTTGCTACCATTTTCCCCCTCCCATTTCTAATTATAGATCGACATGTATGAGGCCTTGTATGTTCAGATGAGCAAGTTCGACGACTTCCGAGTCTTTGACAATTGGTTCAAGGTAGACATGAAGCCTTTCAAAGTGAGCTTGCTGAACATTATCAAGAGATGGAGCTGGATGTTTCAGGAACACCTTTTGAGATTTGTCATTGACAGGTAGCATCTTGTACTTTGGTACTTAGATGGAATGATTAATTTTAAAACTATTTCCTAAAGTCGTTACACTTTAAGAGCATTAGAACTGCCAATTTTGAAATACAATTAACAAATAATGTTTAAGCAGGTGTATAATAAAAATAAATTCCAGTTAAGCATTAGAGTCAAGTTTTAGAGTGTTTAATTTATGTCTGTACATATAATGTGTGTACACACACATATGTTTTTCAATAGTTTGAATGAGCTACAAGAATTTATAAAGGAGACAGATGCAGGACTTCAAAGAGAGTTAAATGAAGGTGATCACAGTGGTTTAGTGGACATTATGGGGCATCTTCTGGCGGTGAGGAGCCGACAGAGAGCTACTGATGAACTCTTTGAACCACTTAAAGAAACCATCACACTCTTGGACAGCTATGGCCAGAAGATGCCTGAACACGTCTATATTCAGCTGGAGGTAAGTAGAGAGGTAAAAGATGATAATTACCATATACGGAGCATCTCCCTGCTAAGCCCTATACATGCACACATTCATTACATTTTTCTAATGCCTCATACAGTCGACACTAATTTTTTTTTCATTTTATAGGCTAGGTATCTGAAACATAAAGAGATTTAATAACTTTGTCAAGGTCACACAAGTAACACAGCCAACCAACACTCCCGTCAAGTTGCATTACATGCTAGCACCCAGAGCCACTGCCACAGTGATGATGACTCACAATGACCCCGTCTCAGGTTTCTGAAACTGTAAATCCTGGAAGCACACAGTTTGGATTTTTCTCCTGAGGAATGGCTGTAGTGGATTTGAACCACTGACCTTGTGAGAAGCAGTTGGACTCCTAACAACCCCCCCCCCACCCACACACACACCAGAGCTCCTTTTATGCCAACACACTTAACGGTAATCACTGTTCTCCTTTGCCTGCTGGTTTGAGAGGATATAGTAAGCTGCTTTTAGGGGGTCTATTTTATTACCACTTTTGCACATGCAATGTATCAGAGCTCTTTTACACTGCATGTCCGTTGAGGATGCTAATCTCTGGATGTTTACTATGGATAAGTTAATAAAGGAAACCTGACTTGGATGACAAAAATCACTGGATCCCTAAACAGGATCTCTAGGCCATTTTCCTGCTTCCATGCTCTGCAAACACTTGCTGATTGGAGGAGCCAAATGAAAACCAAACATTTTTAAAAACAATTGAAAACCATTGACACAGATCACCCAGGTAAGGTTCTGTATCCATGCACATACTGAACTGGAGTTTAGTTTGAAGTATAGCCACAATCCTTTCCCCCACCCCCCGCAATCCATTTTAGAACATCTTCTCCATTCTTCCACACATTTTTTAAAAATTACTTTTATTAGGGACTCTTACATCTCATCACAATCCATACATTTCTCCAGTGTGTCAAGCACATTTACGCATATGCTGCCATCATCATTTTCAAAGTGTTCTCTTCCCACTTGAGCCACTGATATCTGCTCCCCATTTCTTCCCCCTCCCTCCCTCCCTCTCCCTCCCTCCCTCCCTTGATAAGTTAGAGACTATTATTTTCATATCTTACATCGTCCTTTGCCACCCCTAACCTACTTTTCCATTGTTCATCCCCCTGAGGGGGTTCTAGATTGATCCTTGTTAATCCTCCTGGTATCTCTATTCTTATAGTTGGTCCTGAGGGTTTTATCTATCCTGGATTCCCTGTGTTGTAGCCATTGTAGCAGTGTTGCATGTTTTGGTCCAATCTGATTTGTGAGGTAGAATTGAGATCATGATAGTGGGGGGAAGTAGCACCAAAGAAAAGCACCAGGAGGAAAGTTGTGTGTTTAATCAGTGTTATACTGCACTCTGACTGGCTCATCTCTTCCCTCTGATCCCACTGTGAAGGAATGTCCAATTGTCTACAGTTGGGCAGTGGGTCTCCACTCCATGTCTCCCTCATCCCCCACCCACCCCCACTCACCTTGGGTATGATTTTGTTCTGGGTCTTAAGTGCCTGGTACCTAATCCCATCAACACCTAATGACCACACAGGCTGGTGTGCTTCTTCTATGTGGGTTTTGTTGCTTCTGCACTAGAGGGCTGCTTGTTTGCTTTCAAATCTTTAAGACACCAGTGTTATGTCTTTTGATAGCTGGGCACCATCAACTTTCTTCACCACATTTGTTTATGCACCCATTTTATCTTTAGCGATCATGTTGGGAAGGTGAGCATCACAGAATGCCAGATTATTTGAAGAAAGTGTTCTTGTGTTGAGGGAGTACTTGAGTCAAAGTCCAATGTCTATCTGCAACCTTAATTCTTAACATACAAGTATGAGTACGTAGTTCTATCTCCCTCTCGTTACATGCTTATTTACATGTGTACATGTCTGTATTTAGGCCTCTCTAAAGGTCCTTTGCCTCTTGATTCTTTCCTCTATTTTCTTTTACTTTCCTCCTGTCCCACCATCGTGTTGGGCTTTCATTCAGGTTTAGTAATTCCTGGTTGCTACGTTGCCCTTGCTTAAGCCTCACTAGACATCCTACACCCTTCTCTCCATTGATTTTAGTTCACTTGTTGTTCACTTGTTCCTGGGTTGGTTTTCCACCCTCATTACCCCCCTTCCTTTCTCCCACCTCCCCTTTTCCTGTCTACTCCTGCAACCATTAGTCCCGTTTTTTTCTTCTCCAAATTATTTATCCCTCCTAACTTATCTAGATAGACATACAGATGCATTAATAAACACAAAACCCCAGCAAAGACATATAAAACAACAAAGGGTGTCTAGATCAATAAAACAATAACAACAGGAACAACAAAAAGAAACCCACCGACAAAAATGGAAAGGCCTATAAATAGTGCAAGGTCTGTTTGCTGACCTTTACAAATGTTTTCCAGTCAAGTCTGATGGGGTGCCACACTCTGTCTCCAAAGCCTATTTTTGGTATTCCCCGGGGATTTCATCACTTTGCTCCCCTTACTGCTCTGTTACATGCCCTTAGTGTTTCACCCCAGCATGATGGGGTCAGATTGTGCACTGTTTCCACACTGTGTCTTCAGTATTGTCCCCCCGACCCCCCGCAGTGCTGTGATTGAGTGACCCTTCCCATGGTGGGGCCAGCACTATGATCCTCTCTGTGCGTTGTCTGCTCTGAGGAGGAACATCATGCTGGGGCTTGGTGGCCAGAATGTCCTCCCCTCTCTCTCCATCCCTTTTTGTTTCTCCTGGGTGCTCTAATCAGAGGTGCTCCTTTCCCCAAGCTGTAGCCCTAGTGCTGCCCTCTGAAGTGCGTTCTTCTGAGGGAGGGGGTGGTTGGCATTAGGTCTGGCACCGCAGACCTCTCTACTGGTTTTCCTGGTACATGGCGGTATACTGTAGTCACGTCTTGGTGCATTGGGTTAAAGCCTGGTCTCTCTCCCTCTCCTATGGAGATATGAGCAATACCTTCCCCTTGGGTGGGTTAGTGCCCTGTTCCCCCACTCTCCATGTCTTTCTCTTTAGTCCTCTTATTAGTCGGCTGCTGTATGTATCCTTGGATTGAGTTTGGTCCATGCCATAGTGTTGGACATCACCCCAGGGAAGTCACAATGCCTCTTGACTGACACTCATATCTCTTTGGATAAATGTCTTAATAGTCCCTTGCCCTTTTAAAAAATTGATGACTTTTTCCTTTTATTGTTCAGTTCCATGAATTTCTTCATACATTCTTGAAATTGAACCCATATCAAATATGTGCTGTACAAATAATTTCTCCCCTTTTGTGGATTTATTTTCATTACTCTGATAGCATCCTTAGCAGAGAAGTGTTAAAAAATTATTTAATGTATTTATTTTTTGCACGGAAGTGTTTAAGGATAAGTCCAATTTATTTTTCTTAGGTTGCCTGTGCTTTTGGTGTTGTATTTGCAAAACCAATGACAAATCTAAGGTCACAGTGATTACTTTGTTTTAATTAAAGCAACTTGTGATGGTTGCCACCAGCTTCTGTCATATTGGGTGTCAGGAGATTTTCCACATATTTATCAGTGCTTGGTTCTGTGCCGAACCATCAGTTAGGTGTGGCTGTGCCTTCCTGAGTTGAACATTTCCACAAAGCTGTGGGATTTTTCCACCTGCAAGATGGTCTCTTGATGCAGTGTCTTTTTAGTCGGTTGTCTCCTTTCTATTCTTCCAACTCATGGCCACTGAATCTACTCCAGCTCACAGTGGCCCTACGGGACAGACTAAAACTGCTTTTGGGGAGTTCTGGGACTGCAAATCTTTATGGACATTGAAAGCCTCATCTTTCACCTATGGTGTGGCTGGAGGATTTGAACCGTTGACCTTGTAGTGAGCAGTTCTATGTATAGTTCACTGTACCAACAGAGCCCCGTTTCTACTCTTATTCTATCCATTTTAATCCAGTGCTTGTTTCTTCTTTCCCGCCACTAACAATAACTCCTTATCTTACTCTTTCTCACATCTGCCTTCTACTCTGATGCAAAATGAAACGTCCTAATTGATTGGTTTTGGCAAGAGCCTTTTGTGTTCACAAAACCTTTAGGACCGGCCCCTGTCCTGATACCAAGATCTATACCATCCAACACTCCTGCCTCATCTGTGGACGGACCTCACACAAACTCCAGGGATTTTACCCATTGAAATTCAGTCACTCCTTTTGCCACAGATTCAGTCAACTTCCTCCTGATGAGGTCATATCACACTCTGGAGATCATCCCTTTGTGTGTGTGTGTGTGGGGGGGGGGTTGTGATAATCATTTTCTTTCCAATAGCTTATCTGTAATCCCCGACCATATAGCAGGGTGGATGAGTTTGAATTAGATCAAGAGGATGAGCCCACCTGTGTGACGTCTCGCTGGTTTCAGAGTGATGGCCCCTGAAGGAGTTGTATGGCATATGTGGGCACCCTGGGTTGGAACTGGAAACCCAAAGTGACCCTGCATCCAGATGAAGAGGCAGGTGTTTGAAATCCAGAGAGGGAGGGCCACGGGGCTTTGAGCGCCAATCACAGGTCCCTGGTCTGGTTAGGTGTTCCCGTAATGGTACCGTGGGGGTCCCCCGGGCTTGTGATTCAGTAACACATGGGTTTCTTGTAAGCTCGTGCGCCTCTCCTGCACCCTGGGCCGCTGACAACCGTTGCAGTCCGAGAATGTTCTTTACCTCTGTAGCACCTCCTCAGCCACTCAAAGGAGTACAGTTTGTACTTTGTACACTGTACTCTTCATAAGGAGCAGCTACTGAGTCAGTCATCAAATATTTATTGAGGGTTACAAAATCATCATTGAGACCTTTGATTCTGCACTCCAGCTACCCAGGTAGGGACCTGTGGTGTTATGTGACAGAGGCGCCTCAGCGTCCCAGAAAAGACCCAGAGAAACAATGCTGTGTTAGTCTGGATACCAGGAATGCTTTTCAACAGTCATCAGACTCAACTGTTCTTCAAAAGAAATTATTTCTTTTTCCTTGTAGGCAGGGGGAACAGAGTGGAGCTGCTCCCAGGACTTGACTTATTGCTTCTTTTGTCCTTTATCAAGTAGGAATAAACCTTTGCTTCCCTTTGCTCCTCTCACTTCAAACATCCGGGTCTTCTAAGTAACCCTCACCTGAATACTCAGCCTCTCCTTTGAGAAGGTGTACACTCAGACAGATGGGAGTTAGAGGAAAATGGGATCGATTCACAGCTTCATTCCTGCCCCACCAGATCCAAAGCATCTCTTTTTACGTGGTGATGAACTACTAGCCGCGGCTCTCTTCCATTTCTATGTCCACAGTTAATTCTGAATTGTCATTCACTGACAATTCACTGACAATTGAGTTCACTGAGTGAAACTGCTCCACAGGGTTTTAACAAGGCTGGGACCCAGCAGAAGCAGAGCACCACACCTGTCTTCTGGAGCTGCAACTGGGAGGGTTTCAACCTCCAGCCTTTTGACTAGTCTTCTGCATGCTTAACTGCTTGTACCACCAAGGGGGGCACTCTTCTTATTAGTGTAGGTCATCACAGTGGTTTCCAGAGCGTTTCAGTGTTACTTCCACCACAGCAAAACTGTTTGGAACTGCACAATCCTTATTTTGAAAGAGTTTTCATCTAATCTGAGATGAAAAATAGCTGTGGTATAAGCTTGGAAGATATGGAAACTGGGGTGTCCGGGGTCAGTTTGAACTTCAGCCTAGCCCTTTGCCTTGGTGTAAGGGGCCCGGGTAAGAAGTTGGGCTGCTAACCACAAGGTCAGCAGTTCAAATCCAGTCACCACTTCTCAGGAGAAAGAGAGGTTTTCTACTCTTGTTAAGATTCACAGCCTCAGAAACTCACAGGGACAGTTTTGCTCTGCCCTCTCAAGCCAGAAGTGTCTTGATTGAATCTTCTCAGCATAACTCTCTTCAGTCTTTTCTAAATGGCCACCTTATGTAAAGAATGAAATGACGTCATGAGTTAGTGGGAAGACAGAGAAAATCTTTAATCACACGGGGTTGTTTTGCTTGAGGAATTGTTGAAATTTACTATTTCACATGTCTGTTTTCCTAGGAATTGCCTGAGAGATGGGAAACTACCAAAAAGATTGCTGCACGTGTCAGGCATGAAGTTTCACCTCTCCAGAATGCAGAAGTCGCGCTTATACGAAAGAAGTGTGTTTTATTTGATGTAAGCGAAGCTACCCTGTTGTTT
>PVJH01021606.1:0-38227 GCA_004026705.1 Nesogale talazaci
TGACGTTCCCTTACGGCTACCACGCGGGCTTCAACCACGGCTTCAACTGTGCCGAAGCCATCAACTTCGCCACCCCGCGCTGGGTGGATTATGGCAAAGCGGCCTCGCAGTGCAGCTGCGGGGAGGCCCGGGTCTCCTTTTCCATGGACGTCTTCGTGCGCATCCTGCAGCCCGAGCGCTATGAGCTGTGGAAGCAGGGCCAGGACCGGGCCGTGGTAGACCACACCGAGCCCACGGCACCCAGCAGCCCTGGGCTGCGAGCCTGGAAGGAGGCCCGGTCCCTGGGTCGAGTCAAGCTGGGCCTGAGGCGCCTCCGGCCCTACAGGGGCCCACCCTGTCCTCGCGCGCTGGCTGTGGGCAGGGGTCCCAACCGTCAAACCCTCGTGCACTCTGCGCCCATGCGCCTTTCCTCAGCCTATGGGGCTGTGCAGCCCGGGGCCACCTTCACCAGCCGCAATCCCGCAGAATCTGACCTGGCCCCCAGCACCCCAGATCTACTTGTCCAGCACCTACAGCCTCCACCAATTAGACGTCGTGGACGGCCACCTCGGGTCCGTGGACCTGAAGAGCAGACCATGCAGTACCTCCAGCCCCCACTAGTTAGACGTCGTGGCCGACCACTTCGGGTCCGTGGACCTGAAGAGCAGACCATGCAGTACCTCCAGCCCCCACTAGTTAGACGTCGTGGCCGACCACTTCGGGTCCGGGGACCTGAAGAGCAGACCATGCAGTACCTCCAGCCCCCACTAGTTAGACGTCGTGGCCGGCCACCTCGGGTCCACAGGGCTGAGGAGCTGTCTCTGCAGCATCAACGGTCTCCACCAGTGAAACGTCGCGGCCGACCACCTCGAGTCCGTGGGCCTGAAAACCAGTCTATGCAGCCCCTCCAGCCCCCACCAATCAGACGTCGTGGCCGGCCACCTCGAATCCACAAGGCTGAGGAGCAGTCCATCAAAACCGAGACCAAGAGGCAAAGAGCAGGAACAGTTCTGAGCCTGAAGACTCTGCCCCTTCCAGAGAAGGGACCTTCCATAGATGACCCTGCACCTCTGTGTCTTGGACCCCAGGATCCTGCTCAAGTATCCAGGTGCTTGAGTGACTCTGAGCTTCAACCTTTGGGCCTCCCGCCAGATCGTGAGTCTCCCATGCCTCCTGGGTCTGGCATGCTTTCACTGGACACCAACGCACCCGAACTCCCTGTGTTCTGAGGACTCTTTCCATGGACATGTCTTGGAGAAAATCCACTGGTGATGCGGGAGTCCTGCCTAAAGTTGTTGCCAAAGACCAAATAAGCCTCTAAGGTCCTGCCCATATACAAGTTTCCAGAATCTACTGACTGGTTCTTGGTGACAAGTTCAATCTAGGTGTGAACTTCTAGGTCCTGATGATGGCCGCTACCCTCTGAGCCCAGGTCAATAGAAGATCTTGTCCCTTGTGGCTATACCTCTGACCCTGCCATCCTCAGGACGAACCAGAGCTCCCAGCTGAGCTTCAACTTGGGGTTGATTCTCCCCCAATGGAGACCCATTTACCTCACCTCCTAGTAATACCAACTTCCTCGGTTGCCTGATCCTTCTCATAATATGACAATCAAGACAACCAGTATCCACAGAAGTGGGCCTCCATTGTAGTCCTTCTCAGGGACCCTCAGATCACTGCTGGACACTTCTGTGCGAGTTTTCTTTGTATGGAGACTTGGATGGCATCCTTGGGATAACTCCCTAGTCTAGATGTGTGTGTCCGGTCTGATTGGCTTGGTGGCAATCCCAAGTATGAACAAGTAGGACTGTTTTTTGGACTTTCTTGGCTGTAACCTCTAAGGGGGTAGATTGATCGGTCTTTCTTTTGGGATGCAGCTGGTGGGTTCAAACTGCCAAACTTTAGAGATACCCCCTGCCCCCCTCCCAGCCCCTCCTGCTGCTCCAATAGTTGGGACCAACATTGGATGAGCGAGACATTGCCTTCTAAAATGCATCTGGGCTTTGGGAGACACTGACCCTGGTGTTTGCATTTCTACACGCCCAATACAACTCAAGAAGCTTCTTACACATTCATGAGACTGACATGCCCTACAGCCCAGTCAACCAGCTGAGCCACTGCTCATGAAGAGACTAGAATCTCTGACCAATGGCCTCTGCCAGACAGTTAAGGGCTCAGCGATGTTGTACTGGTGTTTATTAGATTTGTTATTTTTAGTGTGTATATGGGAGGGAAATAAAACATCTTACAGTATATTGTGAATAGCTGAATTGTATAAAAGAGAGATATCGAAAGAAAGTGATTTATCACCTGAGGAGATAACCCAAGAAGTGGATTACCTGGATGGCTACATTAACCATTCTGAACAGGCCACAGCAGATTTCCAAGATATGGTGGGAGGGAGAAAATTGCAGAAAAATAAAAATCGTAAAAGGTCAGGTTTACAGAACTGCTAGAGCTATTTTGAACTGAAGTTTGGAAACTAATCCTGTAGGTCAGGTTTCAACAAAATGACCAAATAAATAGTTAACAATTACCAGTTGACTCCTAAAATAAATAACATCACCCTTGATGACTGGGCTGTGCTAGCTCTTAAAATTTTTTTTCTGCACAAATATTTTGAAGCACTCGGGGTGGGGTGGGGTGTGCAGGTAGGGATGTGTGTACATGTACACCAGAGCAAGCCCAAATGTGTTACTGCTTTGGTTCCACGTCACACATACACTGGTTTGTGCCACCGAAAATGGGTTGACATTAAACATGTCTCTGCCATCAGTAGAAAGCTGCAGACAAGTTCTCGTGGTAACCCTGCCTTGGTCTTCATCGCCACCATGTGCCTGCTGCTTCCGTAAGGGCAGAAGGGTGATCTTAGAAGAAATTCCTCATGTCTGCAGGCTTTATCTAGCACCTTTGGATTCCTTTTTTGTTTTAAAACTATGGCTAGGTATAAGAAACCCTCAACCATGCTAAACGTGCTGCTTTGAGTGGTGTACATTAGAATCCAGAATTCTTCAGGAAAACCCCTGCAGAGCTGGGTTGAGGATGTGTAGAGAAACTATAGGTACATTTTGATGTTTTTGTTTAATAAAGACTTCTATGAATTTTGTAGCCATCTTTTATTTACCCTCAAAACCAAGTCCTCCATTTCTCACATGGCTGGGTTTTAAAGACAGGGCAGTTCTGTGGAATCAATGTTCTGAGAAAATGGTGTACCACCAAATGGAGGACGGTTGTTTCATGATATAGATGCCAAAGTGTACTACATAGTACGACAGCATTCGTAACCACCACGTCTTCCTGCCGGGTATGGTCGGCGGCTTCATGTCACGACCTTTTGGATAGCAGCTAAGTGGAAAGCGCTTTACCCCTTTGGCACCAGCACTCCACTGGTCAGGCCACAGGTTAGAAAATAAGCACGTGAAACTCAATCACCTGTGTATAAACAATGCCCAGTTAAGAGGTGGACTAAGGGGCTTCTAAACACTTGTGGGAAGTACAATTGATATACAATGGAATTTCCCTAGAAATGTGTTGAAACAATTTGTATTGGACTAAAGGTCAGTATTACCTAACCCAAACTAAACTATGGTAGAGTCAAGATTCCCAGAAACTCCACAGGGCAGGAGAGAACTGCTCTGGGCAGGGAGGAGGGGAGATGGGGTGTCTCTGAAGCTGGAATTCCTTATGGAAATAGAAAACTTCCTCTTTCTCCCTCAGTAAGGTGGGGTGGGGTGGCTCATGGCTTCCTTTGCTGCCTTGTTTGTGGTCAGAAGTCCGATGTGTCCCTCCTCCCCCACTCCCCTAGCCATGCCACTGGGGCTCTTCAGTATAGTTCTATGACTATAGCGCAATTGATCCAGATCACAGCGCCTGTAAATAAAAGGAAAACTCATCCATTTTATATAGAGATGAGAGACTCCCAGGCTAAACCAAGCTAAATCAGCCTAATGAAGGCATACATATGCTGTGAAACATAATGAAAAACACCTACACTACAGAATACAAAACAGAGGACTGGGACTTCCTAAGCTATGACATGGATGTGCATCCAATATCAAATGAGGGAAAAGAGAATTCACAGAATGGCTAAAAAGTATTTGGGAATATATCAGATAAAGATTTGATTTAAAAAATGAAGCCAGGCTGAGCCCCGGTGGCGTACTGGTTGTGCACGGGACTGCGGCCCACTGGGACGGAGGTTCAATTCCAGCAGTGGGGCTGTGCCTCCTACTCCCACCACCAGAGAGCAGTGATGCCCCCCCCAAGACAAAACAAAACAAAAAAAATGAAGCCACTGAAAACTACAACACCTTAAAAAGGGAAACATCCCTATCCCCCCCCCCCAAAAAAAAATAGGCACAAGACATGAACAGGTAATTTACTATCCAAGCAGCCGACGATGATGTCAAGAAATGCTGAAGTTCATTAGTCATAAGAGAAATACAAATTAAAACAACAGGGAGGTACCACCACAAACAGGTAACTCAGTGAAATTAAAAAAACTAAATGCTGGAGAGTATATGATATTGGAATATGCATACATTGCTGGTGGGATTGCAGAACTGTACAGCCACTGTAGAAAACAATATGGCATTGCCTTAAGCAAACATAAATACAAATATGATTCTGCATTGCATACACCCACAGAAATAACACAAGTGGACATTTGCGCACTATGCTTATCAAAGCATTTCTTGAATTGCATGAAGATGCAAGCAATCTCACACACACACAATGGAATATCCTTACAAGGCAATGACAAGCTTGTCAAACACTTCATCACATGGACAAAATTGAAGGAGACATTTTGCTCAGCAAAGTTTGTCAATCTCATGAAGATAATTGTCTCGGGACACCAGTATTTATCAAAGGAAACATGGTTTTTCCATGAGAAGAAAACACTTTGAAGACCATGACAAGGCCAGGTTTAGGGCTGGGGCAGGGAGGAAAGGGGTGAGGTGGTACAGAGCAAGTGTGAGTGGTGGGAAAAGAAAAAAGAAATGAACCCCATACCTGGGGGCAGGAGAGGGGTACTGACTGGGATCTGGTCACTGTTGATGAGATAGGCTGAATAACCACACACAGTACGTATTTCTTTGTGATGAGATAGGCTGAACAACCACACACAGTACGTATTTCTTTGTATCTGTTACATGCCACCAAGAAAGGGTGTGTGTGTGTGTGTGTGTGAAAAAAAGAGAAGGCTCGTAGTCTTAAAAACTCTCCATGGGGCTAAGCCCCAGTGGCATAAGTGGTTGAGCGCGGGACTGCAGCCCGCAGGCTTGGCAGTTCAAATCCAGAGGCAGCTCTCAGGAGCAGCACTGGGTAGCTCCCACGACCACCAGAGGGCAGTGATGCCCTGCCCCCCAAAAAACTCTCCAGATGCCTAACCCATCAGGCCTAAAATTTGGTCTGAGTGGTTATCAAAGAAGAAAAAATAAAAGCAAAACTAACAAATTATTTTGTGATACATAAGTTAGTTTCAGACAAAAAAACAAAACGCCTAAACATATATCCTAGAATTATAAAAATTATCATTAAAAAAATAGGGGCAAATTTAAGCACATACTGAAAGGCCCCCAAATGAGAACACAAAACAGAAACTTTAATCTCCTAAACATACAGTGTGTATATATTCATCCAAAGGCTTCAACACCAATTAAGAAAAATACCTCAGTCTGGAAAAATACTTTTGGCAGTGATATTTCAGAAAAAGGGCAAATCTTGAAAATTTAGAAAACTGTAACACCACAATAAGAGAAAGAGAAGTAGTACAATAGACAAAAGCACAGAAGGCATGAATAGATGGTGAATTCACCACGGTGACATCCAGGAGGTCAGAAACATTGAAAAAATGTTTTTTTGTTGTTGTCATGGTTTCTTTTGTCGCCTCATCTTGCAGTGTCTTGTTTTTCTGTACATTGTTGTCTGTACAGGTCTATCTAGATAAGATAGGCTGGATGAACAGTCTAGAGGAGAAAACAACAAGACTGATGGTTCTGGGAGGGTACATGGGAGATGCGGAGGTGGGGGAAAGGAGGTGTCTCTGTCCATGTCAGAGATAAAGAAACATTAAGTGATCCCAGATCGGTGGCAGGGTGAGTGTAACAGACTTGATAGGGAATGATCAGGAGTAAAGTGCCAGAGAGGAATTACTGAATTCAAAAGGGGGCTATGCATGAGAGTGGGATAAGATGAAAGTAGAAGGAAATAGAGGAGGGAACTGGGAGGCAAAGGGCATCTATAGAAGTGTAAAATACAGGCATAAACATAGATGAATATATTTATATATGATGGTGGGGAAATGGATCTATGTGCATATACTTGTAGGGTTAGCATTAAGGCACCAGATGAACCTTGGCCCTCCACTCAAGTATTTCCTTAATGCAAGAACACTTTGTTCTACTAAATTGACAGTCCTTGATCTTCACCTTCCTGACGGCAATCACTGAAGACAAATGATTCTGATGCAAATGATTTTGCACAAGAAAAAGTGGTGAAGAAAGCTGATGTTGCCAGGCTATCAAAAGATATCATCTTAAAGGGGCCTTAAAGTCTGGGGTCTTAAAGGCTTGAAGATAAACAAGCAGCCATCTAGCCAAGAAGCAACAAAGCCCACATGCAAGAAGCCCACCAGCCTGTGTGACCACGAGATGTTGAAGGATCAGGTATCAGGCATAAAAGAACTAAAAATTATGTCATTGTAAATGAGGGGGAGTACAGATTGAGGACCCAAAGTCCATCTGCAGGCAAAGCAATATTCCCTTACAGAAGGGCTGTGGGGAGGAGACAAGCCAGTCAGGGTACATTGTAGCAATGATGAAATATGCAACTTTCCTCTAGTTCTTAAATGCTTCCTCCCTCCCACTATCATGATCTGAAGTCTACCTTACAAATCCAGTTAGATCAGCAGATGTACACCGGTACAGATAGGAACCGGAAACATGGGGCATCCTGCGCAGATGAACCCTTTAGGACCTGTGGTGAGAGAGGTGGTACCAGGAGGGTGTAAGGAAGGTGGAGTAGAAAGGGGGAACTGATTAAAGATCTACATGTAACTTCCTCCCTGGGGTATAGACAATAGGGAAGTGGGTGAAGGGAGACACCGGACAGTGTATAATATGACAAAATAATAATTTATAAATTATCAAGGGCTCATGGGTGGAGGGAGAGGGAAAAGGAGGAGATAATACCAAGGGCTTAAATAGAAAGAAAATGCTTTGAGAAGGATAATGAGAACAAATATACAAATGTGCTTTGCATACAATGAATGTATTGTGATGAGTTGTATGAGCCCCCCAAAAATAATTTTTAAAAAATACCTTAAAATTGTATTTTTACATCTAAAAAAGAAAGTGTGTTAAATAGAAAAGAAGAAACGTACAGTCTCTTTCATGGCAGTTTGAAGTCATAAGTACTGCAAAAAGAGAGAGAAAAAAGAAAAATAGAGAGACTATGAATGGAGTCCATAAAACGGAGAGAGGCAAGGAGAGAAGGAAAGAAAGAAAAACAGGTAGAGAGGGAGGAATGGCAGAAAAGGAAGAAAAAAACTAAAGGGAAGAAAACCGCTTAGGAAAGATAGAATTAATAGCTATATGACTACTGGTGGTAAAAGTTTCCTGATCATTGCTTTGGTCAAGGCAGGGCTGCAATACTCACCTACTGCCAGAATAGCTTGCTTGAGGGGGCTCATTTTATTGTTGGCCCTGACAACTCCTAATTCAATCCATGCATCAGTTGTATCAGGCATATGTGTACACATGTCACCATCATTCTTCTCCAGGCAATCCCTGTCCATTGAGCTCTCGGTTTCAGTTCCTCTTAAACACCCGCCCTGCTCTTTCTACCTTCTTTGGATGTTTCCTGTCATTCAGCATGTTGTCCATAGGCTCCTGCAATGCTGCAATTCAAGGCTGGAAGTCTTTCCTCTTTTTTTATTTTTAAATCATTTTAATGGGGGCTCATCCAACTCTTATCCCGATCAATACATACATCAATTGTATGCAGACCGCACTTACACTTCTGTTGCCAATGACTTTCTAAATTTCTTCTCTCGGTGAATCAAATATCATATTTCAAGTACAAGTAGATCCATAGTAATATAATTCATCGTTATGAATAGCAATCAGATTATGTAATGCGTGTCCTTAAACTTAATGTAAATTTAAGTTTAATCTTACACACATTAATAAAACAATAGGCTTCTATTTTGAGACCTTTATACAGACCTTTATAGCAGATGTTTGAAAGATTTTTTAATAGAAAATATGTGATTCATTTATACCCTGTTTTTGTATTTTCAATAATTTTATTTCTGGAAGATGTCTTTTTTTTTTAATTGGCATCACTGCCCTCTGGTGGTCATGGGAGCTACCCAGCACTGCTCCTGAGAGCTGTCACTGGATTTGAACCGCCAAGCCTGTGGGCTGCAGTCCCGCACAAATCACTGACGCCACCGGGGGCTCAGTCCTCTGGAAGATATCTTATAACCAGCTTAAATGAAGAAGGAAGAAAGAAAGGCTCCTGGTCACCAGCCATGCATGCGACGCAGGGTCAAACAACTGTGAGATAAGGCCTCACTGATAGCACAGAGTTAACAATAGCCCAAGAAGTGCCAAGTGCTTCCGAGGATGTGGAGAGAGCGGAAACCCTCCCACCCTGCTGGCCGGGGGGGGGGGGGGGGGGATTGCAAAACTGTACCACCACGGTGGAAAGATATCTGTGCTTCTCAGAGAAGTGGGAAGAGGAATACCAGATGTCTGCACAATCTCTCCACTCCATGTGTGCTCCAAAGATGTAACAAGCAAAATATAGACACAGACATAGACACCTAAGCTGATCATGACACTCTGTACACAAGCGAAATGAGTGGAGACCCCCACAACACCCCTCAGCAGACCAACCAAAGGAACTCCATGTGCCTACTGCTAGATGACCTGCCTGCTCCCGCTTCCCTTCTCAGAAATCCCTGCTGGTGACTGATTTGCGAATGTACTCCTATGTCCCCAGGATGAGGACATCGTAATTAATCTTGATGGTTCTTTGATATTGTTCCTTTTGATTATTCTTTTTGACTACTCTTGATATTGTCCCTTTTGACATTGTAACCAGGATATCATAATTAATATTAATTTGCTTTTTGTTTTTGTTTTCATTTTTTTGGCATCACTGCCCTGGTGGGAATAGGAGGGCCAGCCTTGATCCTGGAGAGCTGCTGCTGGATTTGGACTGCCAACCCTGTGGGCCGCAGTCCTGCACACAACCACTGTGCCACCGGGGCTCAGCCCTTAATCTTAATATTCTTATGTTGTTAACCAGGCTGTTATAATCAATCCTGCCACTGCATTTCGATTGATTTACCATACCCTGCAATACTTGCTTCCTCTAAAAGAAAGTTACCAGCAATTTGCTCTCTGCTTTTGTCACAGCTGCTGGCCCTAGAGGAAAGCCCCTGACATAAAAGGCTTTGCCTCCATAGGCTGGTTGTTCTCTTCACTTGCATGACAACGTAAAGAATCGCTCTTAGCAGCCTTCTAGCAGAGAAGCAACAAGCCCACATGGACGAAGCACACCAGGCTGTGAGATCATGAGGTGTTGATGGAATCAGAGAGCAGGCATCAGAAGACCCAGCACAACGACACAAAAGCATATTGTAGAAAATGAGGGGTGTTGGAGCAGAGATCCCCAACCCATCTGTAGACAATAGGACATCCCCTCACAGAGGGTCACAAGCCAGGGAGGAACCAACAAGGGCACAGCAGAGCATTGATGAAGCGGGAAATGTTCCTCTGGCTCCTTCCCCACCACTAGATCATGGCCTCAGTCCTGCCTTTCAGTTCTGGCTCGACCAGAGATTGTGCACTGGTAGATGAGAGCTCAAAGCGCACAGAATCCAGGTCAGATAAACCCCACAAGAACGGAAATGGCAGTAGTGAGACTAGGCGGGTAGGGGAAGGGTGGGTGAAGAAAAGGAGGAAGGGAAACTGATTGCATTGATTGATGCATAAACTGCTGTCTGCCCCAGGGATGACCAACAACAAGGTGGGTGAAGGGAGACAGCAGTCGGTTTAAGATAGGAAAATAATAATAATTTATAATTTACCAAGGGGTCACAAGGTAGCCAGGGTGGGGAAAAAGAGGAGCTGATACCAAGGACTCAAATAGAAAGTAAATGTATAAAAAATTATGATGGGAACAGATGTACAAAGTGCTTGATACAATTGATATAGGGATCATTATGAGTCCCCAATAAAATTACTTCAAAGAATAAGAAAGAATATCCTTAACCCAACTCAGAATAAGAGGTGTGCAAATGAAAACTATACTAAGAGAGAGTCTCATCTGAGACAACCAAAAAGAGAAAAAGAAAACAAGAATATATAGTTTCAAATATTCCAAACAGAAGGGCTGAGCCCCGGTGGCATAGTGGTTGAGTGCGGCACTGCGGTCCACTGGGTTGGCAGTTCAAATCTAGCAGCAGCTCTCCAGGAGCAAGGCTGGGCCTCCTACTCCCACCAGGGGGCAGTGATGTCCACAAAACAAAACAAAAATATTCCAAACAATGACACTTCAACATGAGTTTTATTCTGAGCAGTTTTTTTCTATGTACACAGCGAAACTATCCTGACTTTTTGTTTTAAGAAAACCAATGGCCCCAGGGAGGGGTATTATAATGAACTTTATGAAGAGAAGAGGGAGAAGAATCAAAGCTCCACCACTGACAGTTTTCAAGCATGAGCCCCTGCTGTTCGATGCAGCCAGCCTCTCCTAACCCCAACAGCTTCATGGAGGACAGACAGTAAAGAGATGTGGCCCAGTTCTATGTCAGCCTCACCGTTGTCGCCAAGGACATCATCCGTCTTACTAAGGGGTTTCTCTTTTGATCCTCGACTTTACCGAGGCATGAAGTCCTTCTCCAGGAACTGTCTGTCCTCTTCACAAGGTCACAGTGCGCAAGAAGTCATGCCATCCTCACTTTGAAGGAGCATTCTGGCTGTATTTGTTTCCAAACAGACTTGCGTGTTGTTGTTGTTTTTCCAATTCACAGTTCTTTTTGCCTTATTCCTTGTGGTCCAGCTTCCACGTGCACAGGAGGCAACGGGAACGTGCAGGTCTTCCCCGAGTTCTCACGGCTTTTTTACACTCTCAGCAGGCTTTGGACAGCAGCTTTGATTTCTTTCTTTTTCCTTTTCCATGGATCTTAAAGAAAGAGTCCATGTTAAAACTTCAGTAATTTATATCAATTTGAAGCAATGCTTTATGCACAATGGGGAGGGAGGGGCAAAAATGCACATGCATTGTGCAAATACAATGTTGAACCATCCCCTCCCCCGCCCAACACTAAGTGTTAATAGCATGTACATGGATTCAAGAAGGACCACCCCTGTCTGTCTCTCACAGTTTGTTAACAGTCTGACATAGGAAATGAGTTGGTAATTGTTATTCTCTACAGTGATTGGATCTTCTTGAATTTCCTGATTTGTAAGTCATTATAGCACTTACTAGCATGTTTAACAGTAGAATTGCTTTTCCTCATTTCAAGTTTCACAAGAAAGAAAAGAAGGCTTCTTCCCTAGGAATGTTGACATGGTCTAAGAGAGTGATCAGCCCTATTTTTTGTCAAATACCAGAGAAACAAAGCAACAGTTTCTAATACTGCAAGACAAGAGTTTGGTATCTTTGGTCAGTATGTATAGATAAGATGTGTGTGTGTGTGTGTGTGTGTGTGTTTGTATGCATGCATGGGTTCTGCACATACCAGAGCCCATCCCTACCGTCCAGGGTAATACTTGGAGAACTCCCACAGACTTCACAATAAAAAAAGGGAGAAAAGGACAAAGAAGAAAACAAAAAGATACTGTTACCGGAATATATTATACACATTTGCATTATTTCAGGAAATCAGTTTCTGAATTTTGTTTTTTTTCCTCTTGCTTTTAAACATACATGCTTAAAGCCTTGAAGATACAAATATGAACACAGTGAGCTTGTTTTCCCTCCTGTTTTGTCAGGACAAATGAGAAAGAAAAGGGAATCCAAACCAAGTCCCACCCAACTTTGGTTTCTTGACTGCTACTTCCTGAAGCCCCGATCACGGATTCAACTACAACCATGTCCTGGGCAATGTCAGTGTTTCCTCTGTTGCTCGGCATGTTTCCTGATTTCCCTGTGAGGGCCTTTGTTTCCTTTGGGTCGAAGTGTAGCTCATCGGGGCTGCTGTCTGGGGTTTTCGTCAGTACGCTCTTCAGGGCCTCTTGGCTCCCAGCAGGCAAGATTGTGTCGTGTGCATTTCGCCTGTTCTTCCCCCGGTTCTGACTCCTCATTCTTCTTCAGATGGTCCAGCGTCACAGAGGATGTGCTCAGCCTACAGATTGAATAAGGATGGTGAGAGGAGACAAGCCTGACACACACCGTTCCAGCTTCTAAACCAGATCGTGTCCTGTTCTTTTGTGCCAAAGAGTTATCTGGAGCACAACTGAGCTCTGGAAGTTCCGTTCTTCTCCAGCAGTCCACCATTTGTTAGGGCCTTTCCAAAGTCAATCAAACACAGGTCTGATAGCCCTCATTCTATGTCCTTTTCTGAATCTGGCTTAACTTCCAGATGTACCATGGTTTGCTACCATTTCTTAGTTATCTTCAGCAAAAATCTACTTGCATGTAATATTGAAATGGTTCTATAATTTCCTCATTCGGCTTGTACGTATTATTCTCCTTTCATCGACGAAGCACCAGAGAGTTACAATGGGTAAGGTCTCTCAGTAAATATGAGAGTCAGTATTAAAATCCAACTTGTCAATTTGTGCCCTGTTCTTGTCTAATCTTCTATATGGAAGTAGGTATCATTTGATAAACCCCAAGAAAATACTTCATTTCTGTATTTTCCATCAAGCTCATCTTCCATCATTATGCATTGTTGACAGCACTCAATTTAATGTATTGGAGTAAATAAGGACCATATTTTTCGGACCATAAGATGCACTTATTTTCCCCCAAAAGGGGGGGGGGACACGAGGGTGTGTCTTCTGGTCCAAAGGTGTGGTACCCCAGAACATTTTAGTTTACTGGTTTGATTTGGTTCAGAATACTTTTTCTTGTTTTCCTGTTCTAAAAGCCGGTTGTGTCCTATGGTCTGAAAAAGATGGTAAGTGACATCTTACTGGAGTTTTGCCATCTTCCTTTTCCCTAAGTATCTCTCTGGATCCTTACCTTGAAGCTTCTTTTTTCCTGCTTTAATTTTATGTTTGGCTTACAAAGCACGCTGCAGAGCCAGGAGACTGGGTTCTTAACCACAGTCAAGGGGCCGGTCTGAAGGGAGTGAGCCCTCACAAGGACTGCTCACAGTCAAGGTGGCCTCCCAAATAAAAAACCCAAGTTGCTGCCGTCAAGTGGATGCCGTGACTCTCCCGACAGTCTCTAAGGCTGCAGCTCTTTCCCGGACACCGTCTTTCTCCCATGGAGCAGCTGGTGGTTAAAAACTGCTGGCCTTGAGGTTAGCAGCCCCCAATGAGTAACTGCTACCCCACCAGGGCTCTGATAAACGAGCAATATGTGATGGCTGAACTTGTTATCTGAAGGTTGTTTGTTTGCTGTTTTTTGTAGATATCAAAGCTTATTAGTGGTTACTAGGGTCAGTACAGAGAAAGTGGAGGTCAAGGGTAGGGGTGCTGAAAAAACTACATGGATCATAGGATGGTACACTTGCAAACAGATTCGTATAATTACTGTCACTATGGCTAAACCCTGCAAATAATGACCAGGTAAAAGTTGTGTGATAGATATAAAAGGGGGCTTCACAAAGTTTGTGGGAAACGCTCATTCTTTTCAGACTTGCAGTCATCACCAGCAACAATTTGTTGTTGCTGATTCATTTGCTGGCCTTCTCTTTCACCTGCATGACTGGGTCCAGGGCCTTCTTGAAAGCTTGCAGGCATGAGAGGACATTGGGATACATGGCTACGGTGGGTTCTTCTTTGTTCTGTATTTTCTCCAGGTCATAGGCCAGTCTCTTTGTCATTTGGGCAGCGCTTATGTCAGGTTGGTCCGTGCTGGGCGCGCCGACTACACACTGCTCAGGCTTCCATAGCTTCTCCAGTACCACGGCCCTGCGCAGCAAGTATCACCCGCGAGAGGGTGAAGGGCTTTGAAGACCCTGTTTCAGGCAAAATATTTTCAATTTGTGGGAAACTGAAAGGTCAACTTAGGTTTGTCGAGGAATGGTTTTGAGGCGCTTTTGAGGGACTGGACTGGAAAGGTTGGTGTGTACTGAATTCAGTCTTGACTGAAAGCACGTAGGCCAGCCCAACAGTGTATGCTGCTCCATGTGGAGGTTGATTTCAAAGGGGCAGCCCCTACATAATGTCCCATCTTTGCTCTCACTGTGCTTGGTTTAATAGGTAAAACATTCTTATATTGCAAATAGAGTCAAAACTGTCAAAGTTGGCTTTTTATTGTGGGGAAAATTTTTTTTTTAAGATGTTAATGTGAGGCAAGAGGGAGTGACCATTTCAGAGCCTTGAGGAATTTTTTTTTGGGGGGGGCATCTCTGCTCTCCGGCGGTGGAAGTAGGAGGCCCAGCCCCACTGCTGGAATTGAACCTCCGTCCCAGTGGGCCGCAGTTCCGCACACAACCACTACGCCACCGGGGCTCAGCCCGCCTTGAGGAATTTATAGAATTTTTTGTGTTTTCACAGTTTGTCAAAATAGTTTCTTTCAGAGAGGACAGTAATCTGAGGTGGACTAGCAAAGGGAAGGGGAACTTTGGGTCTCTGCTTGATGTGATGATGACAGAATTAGATTTAGGGCTGGTTGTGGAAAGTGATTCTTCATAATCTTATGCAAGATTTCGCTGAAACATGCCATTTCCCTTGTTCAGAAACTGCTGAATCCAGGACTTGTCCCTCAATGAACTGGCAAACTGGGAGCGATCACATAATCTTAATTGCTTAAAAAGTTAAAGTTAGAATTGGTAGCTGGAGCTGGACAGGTATGCACCCTAGTTTTTGTTGGTGTTGTCCAATAAAGGTATTTTTCACAAGGATAACCAGCAGGGTCATCTATATCCGGAATATGCCGTCAAACTGGGTGGTTTGAGACATGTTCATTTAAAACCTCAACCTGAAAGTGCTGTTCAGAATCTACAAGATATTAATATCTTGTTTTGTCATTAAAGAAATGTCAACATTTTTACAAATATATTCATTTCATGAAATCTCAATGCACGTGCACGCGCGCACACACACACACACAAGTGGGACTGGCCCACAAGAAAGCCAGAATACTGACACCACTGTAATAGCCACTCCTTCCCAGCAGATGGCGGGAGAGACAGCAAGTGTGTCTATTAAATTCATACACTATTCTAGGACAAAGAAAAAAAAAACTCTGTGTATGAGCCCACAATAAAATGATTTAAAAAAATACCTCTGGCTGTTGGGGAAGTGGAGCCTTGGATAGTACAAACTGTTGATGTCTTGGGCTGCTAACTCAGTGGCCACAAGTTCAAGTCCACACAGAGGGACCTTGGGAGAAATGCCTGGAGACTTACTTCTGGAAAACTGGTCACTGAAAAGCCAATGGAGCCCCTCCCCTGACGTGTCTGGCATCACTCAGAGTCCGCTTGATAGCATCTGGTTCATAGGAGGATAAGCACAGAGGGACAAGTCCAAAGAGGACTTCCAGAAAAGGAGTTGGAACCATTCCAAGGACAGTAAGTGCTTTGTGAAGCTAGGTGTGTGTGTGTGTGTGTGTGTATGTATGTTTTGACTTTAGTGAATGCAGGGTAAGCAGTGAAGCCTTCATTTTCTCCTTGGCGTACCAAGGAAATAGAGAGGCATTGATGGTATCTCCTTCTCCAGCCAGCCTTGGCGACAGAATAGGATGAAGACAGATAGGAAGGAATCTGCACTGCAGAGAAGAATCGAGACTGTAGGAAGCCTGCAGCTGGTAAGGCTTATGCGGCTCTTTGGGTTCTACGTGTGACTTTGAAGGAAAACTGAAAACGAAAATAAAACTATCCTAGTTTCATAAAATTTTAAGGGATATTATTCAGGCATAATGATTTCATTTGTCAAAATCTACGTATGACTCTCAAATAATTTTCAAATTGTGGTGAGGGAGGGGATGATCGCTTCTGTCTCAAGCTTGCCGGCCTCTGATCTACAGAAACTTACCTACAAGGAGACCCTTATGCTCCTTTGCAATGCAGGGCACAGATGTCCTTCCGAAAAGGACGTCTCCTTTCTCTTAAAGCACAGCTGAGGCTGTGGTTCTGGGGGTCTGCACAAATGCCCAGGGGAGGTCACTGAGCTGCAGAAGCCGGGTTTTTAACCTGTCTCTCGCTAGGCGTCCTGATGTGGGGTGGGTCTCCGAACAGTGGGGAAGGTGAAATGCCTTTGGAAATAGGACACTTGCTGCTGGCGAACAAAGCCAATCAATGGGTCCTTGGCTAGCGTTCAGGGGGCAGAGAGGACTCTGTCCTAGCTGGAGTGACAGTAGACAGAGAGGTCAAAGGCTCGTCTGTCTGCGGAGGAGGCCGCGGTGGAAGCGGTCCATGCGGCTGAACTGGATTCCCAGCTGACAAGAGATGAGGCGTCGTGAGGCAACCCTCCTCTTGTAACCCACACCACAGCCTCACACTCCTCCCCGTCGCTGGCTCTGCATTCCAGGCCCTCTCAGTAGATCTTGACTATCAACTTCACTTTAAAAAAAAAAAATCATGTTCCAGGTGAAAGGAGGCACAGCAAATTAGTTTCCTACTGGACATTTTAAACACCGATTGTTCTCAGACCTCCCCCACTTCCCACGCCCTGTATGGTCGGTAGGGACACCCTCCTCCATCGACCCTCCAATTTCTCTGCCCTCTCCTCTTTGCCCTGGGGAAAGGATGCTGTGGGGGGCACTGTTTCCTGTTCTAAGGTGCACGTTCCGCACCAGGGTCCTGGCTTCACCTGCGGGGGGGCGTCGCTTAGGCCAATTTAAAGGGCAATTTTCTTGGGGGCTGCTCCAGTCCCCAACAACTGAGTGAGTCTGGGCTTTATGCGTGTCTGTGGATTTGAGTCTTGTTCTTCCATTGTCTTGCAGTCTAGCCAGGAACTTCCACCAGAGCAGATCTCCAGACTGGGGTCGGAGGAGGCCCCAGGCTTTGATTGCCTTTCCTCCCTCAGAGGAGGAACCCAGGTAGGCCTCAGCAGGCCACCATCCAGGACACAGACACAACTTAACACACTGGGATGCCGAACCTTCTCTTTATGTGGTGCCAAGTGACCTCGATGTCCCCGCAAAGTAGGGTCCTTAGCCTGCAGGTTCACACCTCAGTTCCACAAGGCGTTTGGCTGTGTCTAGGAATTTTCCACACCTGGGCCTGCTACGTGGGAGAAAGACAGCACTTTCTATTCCCCTAAAGTGACAGTCCCGGCAACTCACAGCGTAGTTCCATCCTGTCCTACAGGGTCACTACGGGTCAGCCTCAAGTCCAGGCTGCTAAGTGTTTTCTTTCATTTGTTTGTCTTGGGTTTGAATGCCCCCATGTGAGATACATACATACATAATACACACCTACATATACAGGTATATCACATATAAATAGATAATACCAGAATATACTTATATATGTATAAGTATATACTCCCATATGCCCTCCCACCCCGCTACCACACACAGACAGACCGACCCACGTACCCGTCGCACTTTTGGTGGTCACTGCCCTCATGGCAGAACTGCACCTGCTACAGCATGGACCGTGTTGAGCTGTGGCTGTGGTTAGGGACGCCCAGCAGGAAACAGGGAATCTCAAGGTCTTCGGAGTTCCTAGGTGATATAAACAATTAGGTGCTCAGCTACTAACAGAGGTTGGTGACTTGACTGTACCCACTGGTACCTTAGAAGAAAGGCCAGGTAATCGACTTCTGAAAAAGCAGCCCTCGTGAACCCAATGGTGCAGCTTTCCTCTGAAATATGTAGGGGTGCCAGGACCTGAAACCAGCCCAATGGCAGCATTTTCAATAAGGTCTGTGGTGGCTCAGTGGGGTAAGCATTTGCTTGCTAAGTGAAGGGCCAGTAGCAAATCTACTGGCCACTCAATGGAACAAGGGGAGGGAGGTAGCTTCGCTGGAGACCGGACAGCCTCAGAAGGTCCTCTGGAGTTCCACGCGGGCTCTGTCCGCTGGAGCTAACTTGGTGGCACTGGGTCTGGTTTTATTTCAAAGTGGTGACTGTGAGGAGCTAGGCCAGACTTTCCCAGCAGCCGACGTCCATGCCCAGCTTGCTGCAAAGGCGTGAGGTGAGACTTTCTTTCCTGGCAGGGCTCCCGAGAGCCGCACCAGGTTTCCTTCCCTGCCACCAATGACAGGGCAACGTCCCGGAGAGCCTGGTCCAGGACAGATGGCTGTGCGTGCTGGCTGCAAGGGCTCCTGCTCCTTGTTTATGGTTCCTTCCTCCCCTCCCTGCCTCCGCCTCTTCTTGCTCTGCTTTAAACAATGAAGTCAAACCACCATGACACGTTTGCTGCCGGCTTTCTGTTTTTCCTTCCATTCACAGGGTGAACCTCCCCAGGCAGGCACTGTGGCTGCAGAGCTGGTGCGGGCGTGGGATGTGTTTGATGCTCAAGGTCAAGATTTCACAAACTCCCCGGAGCCAGAAGACCCAGCCTTTCTTCAGACGGCCTACCTCCATTGAGCAATCTTTAAACACCTCAACTCTGTCCTCAGGCACGCCCGTTCTTTATTGAGGCCAAAGAGGGCTCTTAGCTGTACCACACCTGTACTTGGCACCCAAGCCTAGACCCTTCCAAACACAATTGATGCTAAGTAAATGTTAGCTGTTAGCCTTATGACTTATCAACCCGCACTTAAAAGATGTATGTGAAAACCGTACTTGGAGGAGTTGAGGTTTGGGTCTTGGGATAATTCGAGATTTAGGGGAATAAAAAGTCAGTTATGGATTTTAAGCACATGACTGTTGTCATTACATTCTCTCTTTGGGGGTTTGTGGTATTTAGCGGTGGTGGGTTGGGCTGCTCACCCCAAGGTGAAGTCAGATGACTTCTTGGCAGAAGTCAGATGAAGCTTTCTCCCGTAAGCATTGCTGTCTTGGAGACTCACAGGGGCAGTTCTACCCTGCCTGGTATTGTCACTGTGAGTCATGAGGGGCAAGATGGCAGTGAGCCTCCAGGCAGACGGGAGCCCTGGAGCCCTGGGAGTAGAGCGGTTGCGCTTGCAGCAGCTGCTCCTCTGGAGAAAGAGAGGCTTTCTGTACTGGCAGGTTGCCTTGGTTACCCGTTGGGCTGCAGTCCGCATGGGCAGCAGTTTGAAACCACTGGTAGCTCCTTGTGGAAAGACTGGGCTGTTGACGAGTGAACAGTGCCTCTCTCGGAAACCCGAGGGCGTCTCTATTAGTCAGCATGGACTCTGCAGCTGGGAGTCAGTGGTTTTAGTTCTGCTCCTACAAAGAGCCCCAGTCTCCGAAATTCACAGGGACAGTTCTAGTCTGTCCTCTAGGGGCACTGTGACTTAGTATCAACTTGATGGCAGAGAGAGAGAGAGAGAGAGAGAGAGCGAGCTACTCAGCAGTTCGAACCACCAACTGGATTTCTGCTGCGAAATGAAGCATCAGGAACCCAAAGGTTCAGTTCTTCCATTCTGCTTAGAGGTGGCGATGAGTCAGAATTGTCTGGTTTTTATTCCCCGGGTGTTCAGAAATAACTATCATAACCTCATTGAGGTGAGGCCATGCGTGAATTTGACCTTGCTCTTGCCACCCCCCCCCCCCAAGTACCTATCATTACTTTAAATCAGAAACCACCAACATTGCTAGGAATGGGCTCAGAGACAAGGAGGGGGCTAACACCACACCCCACACAACTGATTTGACTCAGCAGAGACCTATTAAAAACCAGCGGGTTACCTGGCTGCCGGGTCATCTCCACTCTGCTCAACAATCTCTGACTCGGAAACACTCAGCATCCTTCTTGGGAAAATAGCCTGAGACCTGGCTCATTCATCCTCTGTGATGGTGGAGGCAACGGAGGTAAGCAATTTCTGCTAGGAAGGAGGAGAAACAGCACTCAGCCCTCCAGGAAAAGGGTATAGCTGTTAAAGGTGTCCAAAAAAGAAACAAAGAAAAAAGAAAAAAAAATACCAAAAAAGAAAAAAAATACAACATTTGTATAGGATTTATGTTGTTTGTTTGTTTTCTCTTCCCTTTTCAGTTTTATTGGCACATAATTCACATCCTACAATTGAATCGTTCAAGCATATCAAGAATTATATAGCTGTTACCACAATTTCACAAGATTCCATTCCTTACCTCACGTCTGGCATTGGTATCCTTGTTCCTTAATTATTCATGGCCTCTGCCCTCCACCTCCATGTCTGTAGGCCTCAGAAAGCATGTTTTTTTAAAATCTACTGTGATTAAAATCTTTTCCTCTGTCTTATCCCATGTCCATGTGTTTCAGGACCCATTCATTCACTCCACACATGCTTACTGGGCACATACTAAATATGAGGCTTTTTTTTTTTTTTAATTAAGGAGCTTGGTGGTGCTCTGGGCTAGGTGCTGCAAACTTGTCCATTCAAACCCATCAGTTGCTCCTCGGGAGAAAGACGAGTCTCTTGGTTCTTGTGTTAGTCTGGGTTGATTAGAGAAGCAAATTCATAGACACGCATATGGCAATAAGGGAAAGGTTTATATACAAGAGGAATGGAACATTGAGAAAGCATCCCAACCCAGTCCAGTCCAAGGTCATAAGTCCGATATCAGCCCATATGTCCAATACCAGTCTATAAAGTCTCCTTCTGACTCATGAAGCATGTCAGTTGAAGTGTCTCAGTGCTGGCAGGGGTCTCCCCATGGCTCCTGGTTTCCAGGGTTCAGAGTCCATCAGCAGTATCCATTGGTGGTGGGAGCATCTCAGCACTAGCAGGAGTCTTTCTGTGGCTTCTCTAGCTCCAGAGGTCTGATTCCATTAGGGTAAGCCCATCAGGAGTGCCCTCCTCTCTGGCTCCTCCATTCTCCAGGAATCAGGATTGATCAGCATGCTGTCATCTTGTCTTGTCAGTAGACAGACTCCAAGAGATGGAGAGTGAAGTTCCTCTTCTCCAATTGGGAAATGCTGCGAGATTTCCCAGAAATCTCAGGAGAAAGTCATGCCCACACAGAGGCCTCATTGGCTACTCATTGACTATCTCCAGATTGACAAGCTGGACCCCCACCCTTAGACTCCCAAACATGAAACAGACATGAGTACATGACTGCCACAGTTCCAGTGAAGATTTACAACTTCAGAAACACTATCTAGAGTGGCTGGAGTTAAACTCAACTAGAAGGCTGTGGGTTTGTTTGTTAGACTTGGGGATACAATGGAGAAAAGGACAGCGTTCCAATTTTTCTGGCTCCATATCTCCCAGTAGAATAAGGATGAACCCAGGCAATGCCAAACCATCCTAAGGACTATGGGGAGAAATAAAGTGAAGAAGGAGGAGAGAGTAAGAGAGTCCCCTCACCCCCCACCCCGTGGGTTTACTGTTTTCATTCCTCCTTAACTCATCTGCATTTTGACCTTGAGTAGATGCTGTCCTTTTTCATCTGATTGGTTTCAAATGATTGGTTATTTGAGAGCTGTTGACACCTCACTAGTGTTATTGTTCCCCTTATAGAGCTGTGCATTGCCTGGAAATGGAGTCACAGGGTGAATGTGGTTCCAGACATGTGGGGTGGCTGAGGTCATAGTCTTGGGATTTCCTGATGGCAAGCCTGTTCTCTTCTGTGATTTTGAGTTTTGGTAACCAGAAACCATCTAGTTCTTCTGCTTGTGGATATCGAGGTTTGTGTGGCCCATTAGGCCACTGGAGTCATTGTTCCCATGTGTCTTTTAATTTTCATCACTCTCCTTTCCTTCTGACAAGGTGAGGCCAAAAATTGGACCGTAGATGGCTGATTATGAGCTTTTAAGGCCCCAGCTCCTACTTACAAAGTAGTATGTGGAACATTGCTTTTATTATGCCAGGTGATTTGCTATCCCTTCCAGTCAATGAGCCTGAGCTCCCAGCTCAGTGACACCTTCTTTCTAGGTGTTTGGTTATGTTTAAGAAGGTTATAACCACATGTACATGGGTATAGAGAAGGAGCTGGAAACAAAGGGAATCCAGGATAGATAAACCCCTCAGAACCAATAATGAGAGTAGTGATACCAAGAGGGTAAGGGGAGGGGAGCGGAGAAAGGGGGAAGTGATCACACTGATGGACTTATAACCCTTCGCTACGGGATGGACAACTGAAAAGTGGATGAAGGGAGACATCGGTTAGTGTAGAAAGAAAGTGCTCAAGTAGAAAGAAAGTGCTTTGAAAATGATGATGGCCACAAATGTATAAATGTGTTTGGCACAATGGATGCATATATGAATTGTGATAAGAGCTGTACAAGCCCCCAGTAAAATGATTTAAATAGAAAAAGGTTCATAACCTCGAGGGACTGCTCCTTTTGAAAGGGTAGTACATTAATTTGGGTAGACGAGAGAAACAAATTCATAGAGACACTGACTCAAATGTGTATAAGAAAGAGCTTTATATATAAGGGCAGTTGAATACATCCCAGGCCATTCCAGATCAAGTCCAATACCAATCTATAAAGTCCTCTTCAGACTCATAAAACACATGCAATCATGCAAAATTCAGGAGGATCACACAGACCAGTGGGTGGGAAGTCTTGTGGATCCAGTGGTGTTGTAAACATCTCAGCACTGGCATGGGTCTTCACGTGGCTTCTCAAGCTGGAGATCTGACTCCATCATCCTTTCACCATGTGTGTTCTCCACAGGGATGTTTCGCAGGAAATGAGTATGTGTCCTCCCTCCAGTAAGCTATTTGTCTCCTTAGCGCCTCTAAACGAGGCCATCAAACTACTACTGATTGACAGTCTATCCTTTAATTTACTCTGAATCCTCAAATTGACACCAGATTATATATTTAGCACAGGTGGTGAAAGAAGACCTTTGTGGGGCGATGATTTTTGAATGTGCCATGTGGGGGAAGATCCAAGGGACAACAAGAGCAGAAGCCCTGAGGTGGAAGTGTCCCTGGCCAGGAGACTGGAGCATGGGAATGGGAGCAGGCACACAACGTCTTCATCCACTCTGCTCCTGAAGGTGCAAAGTGACTGCAGAGGATGGCATTTCAGTCACAGTGGGGATGGGAGAACACAGGCACCATCAGGTCTTGAAACTCACAGCCAACACGGCCACTGGCCTTGTCTTTCCGCCAGATGCAGGTTCTGTGTGGGCAGAAGCTCCACATTCCTTTTTGGTTCATTGCCATTCCGGCTCACACAGGGTGGGTCTGACTCATCGCTGCCTCTTTATATGTTGTATTAAATTGGACCGAACTAGCAGATACAGAAGATCTCTGAAAACCACTAAATCAACACCAGCCTTTTAAGCTATTTATGAACAACCCCGATCAAGGATCAAGGACGTGTAGTAAATTCTTGAGAATGTTGTTGACGCCCATATGTGAATCATGCAGAAATCTGTGGAGCTAGTTTGAATGTAGGGGACACTTTCTTTTCTGGGAGACTTGCAGCAGAAATTCCCTTGAAAAACCAGGGGAGTAGTCATATAGGGGATTGAAATTCCATTTGGAGTTAGGCACCGGAAGATTTTTGTCTCAAAATAAGAATAATCTTCAGAAGAGTGTCAAGGTGAGGAATTGGTTACAGACCACTGATTGCTCCCTTCTAGCAGCTGCTGAAGAACCACATGTTACATCTGACTGCAGGGATCCCTTGGGAACGTGGTGGTCAAATCTCATCAGATTTGGGGAGATGTCATCTTGACTATGTCTACATACGACCCTCTCAAATTTGATAGAATTTTAAGTAATGTATCTAAGTTACATTTCATCCCATTGATTAAGTCAGACTCATACAGCATTTTGTCAGCATACTCAGGTTTACATATTAGCCTTTTCTCTCGGGTATTATCGTACCTCACAGCTCAACCTGCTTTGATAGATCAGTAACATTATGCTGATGTGTAATTGCAGTTTACTATGCAGCACAAATGATTCAAGAAAAAAAATCACCCAGTGCTTTCTCTTCACCTTTGTAAAGGTGATTGCTGAATTTACTCCTAACAGATATTTGTATTTGGATAAAATGCTCATGTGTGTATAGGAATGCCACAGTGCAAGCTGCTGGCACAAAGTATTACAACTATTCTGTGATGATTGGTGGTTGTTTTAAACTATGTTCCATTATACCTCAAAAAAGAAAAAGAAGAAAAGAAGTGAGGCAAGGGCCCCCATCATGAGAGTTGAACTATGTATGTTGTCTCTGATGTGGTGAAGCTGTTGCTATGAATCAGAATGGATTCGAAGACAGTGGGTCTTCTTCCCCAGCATTTAATTTTATTTGGGCTAGCAATCAATTCTTTTTTTTTTTTTTGGTGGCATCACTGCCCTGGTGGGAGTAGGAGTAGAGCTTTGCTCCCGGAGAGCTGCTGCTGGATTTGAACCGTCAGCCCTGTGGGCTGCAGGCCTGCACACAACCACTATGCCACCGGGGCTCAGCCCTTGCAATCAATTCTCTTGGAAACAATAGTAAAAAAAAAAAACCAATGACATTTTATTTTGGGACCATCTGCTGCCACACATTCTCAGACTCACTGCCATTAAATGGATTCCCACTCTTAGCAATCCTATACCATCGACTAGCACTGCCCCTGGGGGTGCCTGAAGCTGTAAATCTTTATGGGAGCAGAAAGCCTCATGTTCATTCCATAGAGTGGCTGGCGTGTTTGAACTGCTGATCCTGCAGCTAACAACCCAATGCGCGACTCACCACACCAGGGCGTTGGCAAATTCTTGAGACCGAAGAGTCAATCCTGTCCCTCCTAACAAGTTTAAAATCACTCAAGAGCCTTAAATATGTTTTTCCAAACAAATGAAGTCACCGAGATGT
Organism: Nesogale talazaci; assembly: GCA_004026705.1. Classification (NCBI taxonomy): domain Eukaryota; kingdom Metazoa; phylum Chordata; class Mammalia; order Afrosoricida; family Tenrecidae; genus Nesogale; species Nesogale talazaci. Next base: position 24,932 of record PVJH01021606.1, read on the forward strand.
GAAGGAATAACCTTCAAATGTCTTCAATGTTACTTCAGAGCCCCACATTCACACTGAAAGAGCCACTGAAAGAGCCACTGAAAGAGCTGCAGTTTGTCGATCCCTGGCCTAGGAGAAAGACCAAAGGAACAGGGGCAAAGGGTTGGGAACCACTACTATATAAAGTGTGTTAAGGGAGCCCTCCTTAGTGTTTAACTGCTGTAATCCATCCATTGGTGGTTTGAAGTCACTACATGAGAGAAAAACGTGGTGATCCTATCTTTTCTATGCCATTTGCTTTTCTTCTCAGAGCCCAGATTGTAGAGTCAAGGGGGGGGGGGGCAGGGGAGGGATTGGCATGCCTAGCATTGTCACTAATTTGCCAGACTTTTGACACGTTATACCTAACACCAAGGCTCCAGCTCGTGGAGGACTAACCTCAGCTCTGCCCTGATTGTATGACCTTGGCCAGGGTGGTTTCGAGGAATACATAATTCACTGTAAGTAAAACACTGATGACAGTTCCAGGTAAGGACAAACTCTTACTAGACTTCTTTTGTTTTATTAAATCAGATGTCACTCTAATGCAGGAACCCAACTAAGTTTAGCTGGGTTTTGTTGTTGTTGTTGTTGTTCAGTTTAGCTCTTGTTGATGCTTTCATTATCATTATTATTACTTTCATACTTGCAGAGGCAAGCCTACTGTCTTCCCTACTAAAGTACTTTGGGAAAGAATGACAAAGGCACATTGTCACTCTGAGTAGGCCTGGGCACCCGACAGCATGGGTATCTCTGTGGAGCTTATTGGAAATGCAGCTCTGAATGCTCTCCAGAATCGGCATTCAAAAATTCTTTTAAAAACAAGATCCCTGTTCTGGCTAGTCCGGAGCTTGTACACAGGTACAGATAAGAGCTCTGACACAAGGAATCTGGGTGAAATAAACCCCAAAGGTACAGAAGTGGGAGTATCAATACCCGGAGGGTAGGGGGAAGACAGGAACTGATTGATCAATCCATCACAATTACCCCTCCTCCCCACCAGGGGAATGAGCAACAGAAAGGTGGGTGAAGGGAGACAGCCATTGGTGTAAGATATAAAAATAAGAATTTATAATTTATCAAGGGGTCACACGGGTGGCAGGGCAAGGGAGGGATAAAAGAAGAACTGATATTAAGGGCTCAAGCAGAGTGCAAATGTTTATTAAGTGATGATAGCAACATACGTACAAATATGCTTGATACAATTGACTCATGGAATGTTATGAAAGCTGTAAGAGTCCCTCCCCCCCGGAGCACTCCCACCCCAACAAAACCAGAAAAACACGAGCCTCCGGGGACTCTCTCACCGTTTGAGGGGCTCTAGCACGTGGTTCTCCGCACTGGCTTCCTATTGGGGTCACAGTAGACTTTGGGAAGCCGGCACCACACCTCCAGACATTCCACTCTCAGTGACTGGAGTACAAGAATGTCAGCGTTCTCCAGAGCACTCTAAAAACAGAGAAGGTTAAGAACCACCCATGTGGGATTTGGTCCACAGGGAGTCAGGCTGCACAGTCAGGCTTCAGCAGCGGCCAGTGGGAATCCTGGTTTGTTTTTCTTTTCAGGCCTGGTGTAAGTAGGAAGGGCCACAAAGAAGATATGTGCTTGTTTCCTCTCCCTACAATTTCCCAGTCTTCGGTCCAGTTCAACAGAGCACGCGAGAGAGCCAGGGCTGGCTTCTTGGCCAGCTGTCCCATGTCTCTTTATGTTAACAGTGTCTGGGCTGGTTGGCCATGTCTCTCTCTCTCAAGTCATTGTACTGATCTTTATTTTCCTGCAGGGAAGTCTGTTTTCCCTTGAAACAGGGTTCGTCTCCTTCCCCCTTCGGGTTCAGTTATGGCTTAGAGGGGCTAGGAGCTGCTTCATTGTAAAAAAATTCTGTGATAGATCTCCTCCTGACCTTTCATCTGAGACCTTTGAAACCCAATGTAAAGTTCATATTCCTGCAGGGGATGCACATTTTCTCAGTGACCAGAGTTGTTCCTGCCCTGAGTTATGATTGCTAAGACGGTCGGGGAATGAGGGTTATGCGCTGTGTTCGTCTGGGTTGACTAGGGAAACAAATTCATAGGCACTCATGTGTATAAGAAAGAGCTTTATATAAAAGAGTAATTGTGTGTTAAGAAAACATCCCAGTTCAATTAAAAAGTCCAATATTAGCCCATATGTCCAATACTAGTCCATAAATTTCTCTTTAGACTCATGCAGCCAAGCAATAATGCCAAATGCAGGAAGATCACAGGCCAGAGGGAGGAAAGTCTTGTGGATCCAGTGGTGGTAGAAGCATCTCAGTGATGGCAGGGGTCTCCACGAGGCTTCTCCAGTTCACACGGCTCTAGCATAGCTTCATATGTCTTGTCAGAAGGAATATCTTGCAGGGTGTGGTGGTCATGTACTTGATGTCCATTTCATGATTGGGAGTCTAGGGGTGGAGTCTAGCCTGTCAATCTGGAGATAGCCAATGAGGCCTCTGTGTGGGCATGGCTTTTTCTTGAGAATTCTGGGAAGTCTCACGGTATTTTCCCAATTGGAGTAGAGAGACTAGACTCTGGGAAGATGGACTACTGACAAGAGGAGATGACAGCATGCTGATCAATCCTGATTCCTGGAGAATGGAGGAGCCCTCCAGAGGAGAAGCCACATGGGCTTTCTCGGATGGAACCAGACCTCTGGGCCAGGAGAAGCCACAGAGAGACCCCTGCCAGCGCCGAGATGCTCTCACCGCCAATGGATACTGCTGATGGACCCTGAACTCTGAAAATTAGGAGCTGTGGGGAGACCCCTGCCAGCACTGAGACACCTTTATTGCACGAGCTTCATGAGTCAGAAGGAGACTTTATAGACTGGTATCAGACATATGAGCTAATATTGCACTTATGACTTTGGACTGGACTGGGCTGGGATGCTTTCTCAATGTTCCATTCCTCTTGTATATAAACCTTTCCCTTATATCCATATGCGTGTCTGTGAATTTGTTTATCTAGTCTCCCTGGACTAACACACAGGAAATGAGCATGTGTCCCCACCTCCAGAGAGCTATTTATCTCTTTAGCACTTCCAAATGAAGTCATGAAGCTGTGACCAGACTGACAAGATAAACTTCACCCCTTCATTAAAAAATTATGCAATTTTATTAGGGGCTCTTACATCTCCCATCACAATCCTTATATACATCCACCATGTCAAGAACTTTTGTGTACATATGCTGCTCCCTAGACATTATCATTTTCAAAGGATTTTCTACTTCAGTCCTTGATATCAGCTTAGTTCCCCCCTCTCTCCCTCATGAATCCTTGATAAATTATCAATTATTTTGACATTTTACATTGTTCTCTGTTACCCTTCACCCACTTTTCTGTTGCTTATCACACTGGGAGGGTGTTATATATCAATCCGTATAATTGATTCTCCTTTTCTTCCCCCAACTTCCTCATCCTCCTGGTATCTCTATTTTCATTATTGACACTGAGGGGTTTATTTATCCTGGATTCCCCGCATTACAGGCTATTGTCTGTATCAGTGTGCATGTCCTGGTCTAATCTGATTTGTAAGGTAGATTGAGATCATGATAGTGGGGGGAGGAAGGAAGCATTAAAGAACTAGAGTTGTATGTTTCATCAGTGCTATACTGTACCCTGGCTCATCTCTTCCTTGTGACCCTTTTGTGAAGAGATGTCCAATTGTCTAGAGATGGGCCCCCTCCCCCTTCACATTGAGTATGATTTTGTTCTGGGTCTTGGATGCTTGATACCTGATCCCATTGACAACTCATGATCACACAAGCTCCTGAGCTTCTTGCAGGTGGGCTTTGTGATTTTAGCTAGATGGCCACTTGCTTATCTTCAAGCCATTTAGACTCCAGATGCTATGAGATCTTTTGATAGCCAGGCACCATCAGCTTTCTTTACCACATTTGCTTTTGCATCCATTTTGTCTTCCAATTGTGTAGGGAAGGTGAGCATCACAGAATACCGAATTATCAGAACAAAGTGTTTTTGTGTTGAGGGAGTACTTGAGTCAAGGCCCAGTATCCATCTGCAACCTTAATTCTTAATATATCTATATCTATTTATCTGCCTCTCATTATGTATAAATATATTTACATATATACATGCTTGAATTTAGGCTTCTGTAAATGTCCTTAGCCTCATAGCTCTCTCCTCTGTTTACTTTTACTTTCCTCTTGTTCTTGTCCCACCGTCATGTTCAGTCTTCATTTGGGTTTAGTAATTCTTTGCTGTTTCAATGTACTTGAAGGCATCCTACGCCCTTCTCTCCATTGATTCCAGTTCACATGTAGTTCCCTGCATTGGTTCCAGAAAAGCCTATAAATAGTTCAAGGTATGTTTGTTGGCCTTTATGAGTGTTTTCCACAGGAGTCTGAGGGGGTGCCGCACTCTGTCTCCAAAGTCTATTTTTGTATTCCCTGGCAATTTCATCCCTTTGCTCCCCTTGCTCCTCTGCTGCATGCCATTAAGTGTTTTGCCCCAGTGTGATGCACCCCTTCATTCTTAAGTCTCAATTTGACAACGGATTATGAAACTACCACATACAGTTACCATTTTCTTAAAATTTTCAGAGAAACTGGAAACTTGGGATTTTTGACTTGATGTACTCATATAATCAAAGTGAGGTTTTTGATGTTGGCTTCCAGCTTTTTGATTGGTCAAGTCAGCATACCGAGACCAGAGTTAGACATTGGCCTTTGAGAGATGAGTCGTGTTCTACACAAGTCATGCATGTCACATGGTCAAAAGCTTTGGATTCAGGGGACTTGTTCTGAGCCTGCAAGTTTGGTAGGTCTTATGCCAAAGGTTGTCCTTAAATATGTTTCAGTTGAGATATGACTATTTGCTATGCATCTGCAAGTCCTCATGGGGACACTCTCCCCCTCAGAGTCTGACCTGGTCCCAGATATTATAGGAGTTGTATGGAGTACATCTTATTTCCTTAAAGCAGTGTAACAGTAGGAGAACAGACACATTTTCTGTACTTCTGTCTTCTTCCTGGTTACATAGTGGACTATGCATCGAGCTGTTAAGCACAAGGTGAGAGGCTCAAGCCCACCCGTCACTCCAAGGGAGGAAACTGAGGCTGTCTGCTTCTGTAAAGACTGAAAGTCTCAGCACAGAAGGGGATAATTCTACTGTGTCCTAAGTGAATTACCATAAGTTGGAAGCAGCTGGATGGCAGTGAACTTTTGGTGTCTTCATTCGCCTGTGCAGGCTCTCTTTTCCCCACCCCCCAAGCCTTCCTCTCCTTGAAGAACAGTCCGACATGACATTGGATGCGCTTCCTTGTTTACAGCTGCCAAGTCCCTGCCAGTGACTGGACATTTCTCCCTCAATATTCTCTTTATACATGATGATGTGACTTGTGCTTGTTGCTAATATTAGATTGACAACAGATGCCCCCATTGTTGGGCCCTGGGTACATGCAGAGCAGATTAAGAATCCAAAGACAAAAGCCTCCAGTGCCCAGTGACTTTAACAGTAGAAGCTGGTTTAAGGGCAGCAGACTCCTTTTGTATTGGGCCTGGTAAAGTGGATGGGCCTGTGACCGACCTGGGAGCTGAATGTACAGACCAGATCCCCAGGCAGTGTAAGCTGAGCTTTCTCAGTGAGGGTGTGTGAGTGGGAAATGTGTTAGTCCAGGTAAACTAGAGAAACAAACTCATAGACTCGCATACGGATATAAGGAAATGGCTTATATACAAAAAGGAATGGAACACTGAGAAAGCATCCCAACTTAGTCCAGTTCAAAGTCATAAGTCTGATATTCGCCCATATGCCCAATACCAGTCTATAAAGTCTCCTTCTGACTCATGAAGTCACAGGTCAGTGGGTGCAGAATCCCAGCGCTGGCAGGGGTCTCCCCATGGCTCCTCTCTTCCAGGGCTCAAGGTCCATCAACAGCATCCAGTGGTGGCAGAAGCAACTCATTGCTGGCAGGGGTTCCCACGTGGCCTCTCCAGCTTCAGAGGTCTGGCTCTATCAGGGCAAAGTCATGTGGCTTCTCCTTTGGCTTTTCAGACACTGCCATCTTATCTTGTCCGTAGTTCATTGTCTCTGAGACTAACTCCCAACAACTGGGGAGATAGCTTCTCATCTCCACAAGGGAAATATCATGAGATTTCCCAGAAGTCTCAGGAGAAAGCCATGCCCACACAGAGGCCTCATTGGCTACTCAATGACTATCTCCAGATTCACAGGCTAGACTCCACCCCTACATCTCAGTCATGAAATTAACATAAGCACATGACCGCCACTGTGGGTGTGAAGCATCCAAGGGAGACATGGTCACAGGGGAGACAAGCAGTCCTAGCCAGGCCTGTGGCACAAAATGAAAAGTCGCTTAGTCACTACTGGTGGCCAACATTAGAACTCAGGCACCTTCACTTCCTAGAGCTGCAGAAACAGAAAGATGACACGCAGGGGGCTAGGGAGCTGAATCCCGAGCTCTGGCTTGAGGTGAAGGCTTGCTTTCCCTGCCGACTCTTGGAGAAGCTCCCTGTCTCTTTTCAGCTTCTGTTCCTTGGTGGTCTTTATGGGGTGTGCATGGTGTCAAGCTCAGCTCCTTGGTGGTCTTTATGGGGTGTGCATGGTGTCAATCACTCTCCTGAAAGGTTCCTTTTGGATCTCAAAATGGATGGGCTGAGCATACCATCTACACCGGCATAGCCAGTGAACATGCCAAAGAAACCCCTCCTTCCGGATGGGATTACAACCACAGGCATAAGGGTTAGGGTTTACAACACCCTTTGGGGGTGGGGAGCAATTTAGTCTATAGCTCAAGGGACACCGAGGGGCAAGTTTAGGAGAAGTAGCTATTTCAATGGCACGGCCAATGCCGTGGTTCTTCCTGATCTCCTCAGGTCCAGTAGGAGGGGGAATGCATGCAGGACATCCACAACTGCTGCAACCTTTCCACCGGGGCTCAGACCAGGGAGCCTAGCCTCATGGTGGATCTGTGTGTGGGGAGTGTGCATTGGCGTGTCCTGCTTTGTAAAGTTCCCCCCAGCCCCACCCCTTCCTGGTTTACTTTCTGAGGGAGAACAGCTAAGTGCCCTGGCAAGCCATCAACAGCAGGTGAAAGGGAAGTCCTTGAGGAGTTTCTCTGAAATGCATGCAGACTAAGCGGGCAGGAGGAGTCCCCTGTCCCAAAGTGTCACAGATGGCTGAAATACACCCTCAGGTCCTTGACAGACGAGTCTGCCAACCTGCCTTTGAAAGGTCGCAGCCCTGAGCACACTGTGGCCAGTTCTACTCCACCTGCGTGGGTTGTCCTGGGATCAACTAGCAACAGTGACAACAATATTTTTTGGACCATAAGATGCACCTGACCATAAGACACACCCATCTTTAAGAGCGGGAAAACAAGAAAAAATATTCTGAACCAAATAGTACCAGTATACTAAAATGCTCTGGGGTACCACATCTTTGAATCATATGATGCACCCTTTTCCCCCACCACCATTTTTTTGAGGGGGAGGACTGCATCTTTTGGTCTGAAAAATACGGTAAATAGGGCCTACTCTTCAGGCCCTTGCCCTGTCTAGTCATTCTGACGGGGAAACTGCTTGGCAATTGGTCAATTTCTTACAAAAACTGGAGAATCAGAATCAGCAGAGACCCAAAGAAGAAGCTTGAGGGACCTAAAAGTTACATTCCTGGTTTAAGTCATTGCTTCAGCATGTTTAATTATTCAAAGGTGTCCCTGACCCAAGTCAGGCATTCCCAATCGCCTCATATGGACACAAAAGCTGGGCATGACATCATCGAGCGCAAAAAAGCACTGATGCCTTTCAAGGATGTTGTTGGAGAAGAATATGAAGTCTGCCATCGACTGCCAGAAGAATGTACAAATCTGCCTGAGAACAAAGACAGAATGCTGCTTAGAATTGAGCAGTAACATTTTATAGCAGAACCTTTGCATCTATTATCGGGAGGGACCAATCCCCAAAGAAGGACGTGGCTCTTGCTAAATTAGAACTCTAACTACGCCCTTGAGTCGATGCTAACTCAGAGACCCTGTAGGACTGAGTAGAACTGTCCCTATGGACGACCGAGCTGGGGACTGTTCACAGCTGTAGAAAGGGCCATCTTTCTTCTGAAGAGTGACTGGTAGTTTCAGTCTGCTGAGCCTCATGGTTAGCTGCATAACTAGGATGCCACTCGGGCTCCTTGGTGACATAGAGGGGCAGTGCCAAAGAGGAAGACCCGTAGTGAGATGGGCTGACCCAGGGGTTGCCGCAATGCGCTCAGCTATAGCAGTGGCTGTGAGAATGGGGCAGGGCAGCGGAGTGGTTCATTCTGTTGCACAGAGGGACAGCTCCGTGGTACTTAACAACAGCAACCACAACAACTACTGTCATTCTCCAGCCTCTTTTCCCCAGGTTAGTTTATGTGATCTTTCTTTGCCCCCACAACACAATTTAACGCCCCTCGCAGTGCCATTCATACACCGGGCTGTCATAGCAGGTCTGTCTGTCTTCCCAACCACACTTCACGTTTCCTGGAGCAAAGGACTCTGTCTACCTTGCCCGAGCATGGAGCTGGCTCCGGCGTGGTCTCTGACTCATGGAAATTATGGGCTGGATGAAGGTCTCCTGTCTTGTCCTGCTCTGGTCTAAGGCAAAGCAACTTGCAGATCAGTTAGCAGAAGACTCAGGTCCTGAACCAAAGGCCCTGTCATGGATGTTACATGAACAGGGTCTATGCTTAACTGTGTTCCTTTTTTTTTTTAATAGATTTTAATTGGTGGCTCTTACAGCTCTTATAACATTCAATAGATAAGGGCTGAGCCCCGGTGACAGAGTGGTTGTGCGTGGGACTGCGGCCCACTGGGATGGAGGTTCAATTCTAGTAGTGGGGCTGGACCTCCTACTCCCACCACCAGAGAGCAGTGATGCCCCTCCCCCCCAAAAAAACATTCAATAGATAATTTGCATTAAGCATATTTGTACACATGTTGACACCTTCATTTCCAAACATTTTCTAATTGAGGCCCAGCATAAGCTTCTCTTTGTCCCTTTCCTCTAGTTTTTTAGAAATCTCAGCTCCTCTTATTTCCCCCTCCCTCCTTCTCTTCCCCTATGTTCCCTAATAATTTACAAATTGCTATTACCTCTTCCTATCATACACTGTCCGATGTGTTGCCTCCCCCCACCCCACCCCTGTTGTCCGCACCCCAGACAGAAGTCACTGTGTTCCTTTTTAATACCTAAATCTGTCATAATCACTGGCTATTGGTAAATATTTTAAAATATCTCAAAGGAAAATGAATGAATTAGAATCAAGATAACCCAAATGAGAAAGGTGGTCTCTCTCCCCTCCTCACCTTTTTCTTCTCTCACTCACTCATTAAAGGCTTCCTCTTTACCAATTGCTACATTTACAACTGAGAACAGGTAGTAATTATGGTACAAAGGACATACTAGGCTTAACAGGCATCATTAGCAGGGGCCCTTGTTAACCTCTTCAAAGCTATTCATGCTGTTTTCAGCAGCTCTTTAGTCCAAAGTGGGGAGTGAGAGAGTCCTTCTCCTCAATTCTTAGTCAGGAAGCTCCGTTGAAAGTTGTTCACGCTGGGTGACCCTGCTGGCATGTGAAATACCAGTGACATAGCTTCCAGCATCACAGAAGCCCCCACAGTATGACAAATTGACAGACAAGTGGCAGCAAAAACCGAGGATGGTGCTCACCGAGATGGGTTGGCACTGTGGTTGCAATAATGGACCTGCGCTTGGGAATAGGTCTAGAGCGGGCGCGGGATGCACAGGCTTTCCTTCTGTTGTACCCGGCGTCACGATGGAGCCAGCTCGATGGCACCTTAGAGCAACCGAGCCTCTTCTCTGCATACGTATTTGGGCGTAGGGATGGAGGCCAAAGTCATACCTGTGGGGAAGACGAGTGGCACAAGACAGTGATGCTTCAGCTGCATGGTAGAAAGGCCGGGGGCTGAGAGAGAAGTGAAGGGGTGGAAGTGAGGGGTAAGCCCGCCAGGCCAAGAAGAGGAGTCAATGATGAGGGCAAAGCGCAGCGAGGAAAGCATCGCATCGCACCTCAGGCCCTGCCTTTCCCTTAAAGGCTTTACTGGAAGTCTCTGACAAATGTAGATTGGCATGCGAGTGAGTACAGAGGCCTCAAAGGGTCTGGTATGAGAGTCAAAGCCTCCTCACTTTGAGAAGCGTCCATGGAAACCACAAGGGACTAGCGGTGATCTAATGGGGAGGGAGGAGTGAATTACTGATAGTCTGTGCACATAAAGATCCCTCTACTGGCAGCCTTCCTCTGGGATGAGCCCTGAAACATACTTAAATTAGATTGAGGCCCTCTCACCCTGACATGTGATCTAGAATCTTGGGGGAGAGGCTTTGCAATTTGCAAAAGGGTGCTTTATAATTTCATTTCTTGAAGGCAAGCCTGTGGAAAGAATGCAATTGTTTTGCACTATTAGATATAGTTACGCAATAGAAAACGTATTCTAGCTGTGGGTCTGCTCATGTTCTAGGGGGATGAGTGTCACTGACTGAGGGTTGGGGGAGAAACTACAATTTGCCATTGGGGATTAGGGACAAGGTTGAAGAAATTTAGAGAACCAGTAAAATAAAAATCCTCCAGTCAATTTCAGCATTAAGGCAGGGGTTTTGTTTTGCTCAGTTCTTGGCATTGCCTAAAACAGGCATCACAAAATCATCCTGTTTTACACTCATCACCCACCACACTCCACTCAATGACAGACATTCAAGGTCCATCAAGAAAACCACTCCACCCTTGTCTCCAGGTAGTTTATAAACTACTGGATAAGACAGGCACAGGCCTTAATAACATCCTAACATTGTAAGTACCATAATAGAGATGTGTACAAAGGACACAGGGAAGGGAGGGATTAAGTCCTAGTTATTTAATTACACTTGCATAATTATAATTGACACCATAAGCTGACACAGGGGAACACCTATTCCTTTGAACATCCGGGAGAGCAGCAATCCCATGATCAACACCTCCAGGGTAAGATGTCATGGTCAAGGTACTGGGACGAGGTAATCAGGGTTAACTAGGTAACCCCAGGTTAAAGGGGCCTCTAAGCCTAATCCCTCAGTGACAGCATACTAAATATGTCTTTTTTTTTTTTTTTTTAGGCATCACTGCCCTCAGGTGGTGGGAGTAGGAGGCCCGGCCTTTGCTCCTGGGAGCTGGAATTGAACCTCCAACCCAGTGGGCTGCAGTCCCGCGCACAACCACTACGCCACCGGGGCTCAGCCCTAAATATGTCTTTATATTTATTAATACTATAATTATTATTAAGACACAGATTATGATTTCATGTCAGGAACCAGACCTAGTCAACTCTTTTAGCCATTGACATGTGAGGGATTTGGTCTTGATATCCGTGGTTTGTTCATGTAAAAATTTGCCACCTACTTTACAGCCTCAAGTCCCCTGGTTAAGCATCGGGCTGTTAACTGCAAGGGCAGCATTTGAAACCACCAGTCATCCCTTGAGAGAAAGACGAGACTTGCTCCTCCCATAAAGAGCTCCGGTCTTACGAACCCACAAGGGCAGGTCTACCCTGTCCTAGAAGGTCTTCATGAGTTGCATCGACTTGGTGACAGTGAGGTTGGTTTATTGTGTTTTACAGGCTCTGATCTGTTGTGACTAAGAGGAAAGACCAGGCTTGAGAAGTGGTTGGACCTGGTTTCAATCTGGCTCAGCACTTACAGGCTATGCCAGCCTGGGCAAGCCCTGTGGTGCTTCGGTCTACCATACTCCATGTGGCAGCTCAGGAAGTGAAATGAGAGGTTCCCTAAAGGCACCTGGCCCAGAGTAGGTGGCTTTGGTTCTGTCTCGACCAGGTGTCATGACCCAGCTATCAACGGCTCTTACCAGGATTGTGCAGAGACATTTCACCACCTAGTTTGGACCACCTCAATTCAGCCACACTGTCACAAATGGACGATACAAAAAAGCCTCGCGTGATCCATAATATTGCTTTCTAAAACAGGCCATTGGTGGAGCATAGAAACAGTTTTTCTCTTGAGCTGTCACAGATTCTTTTAAAAGAGGTGACACAGAATAGCAATACCAGATTGCAGTGTGAGTTGTAATTATTAAGGATCATCTCAAGAAACGGGATTAAAAAACCCAACATAATTGTGGTCAAAGATAGGCCTTTGGCCTGCTTTGCCCCCGTTCCTCATACTCTTCCCTCAGTGCTCTGCTCTGACTCAGGACTGACAATCTTCCCTTAGATTCCTTCCCTATACCACGTTCCGTTGCCTCGTGTCATCTTCCTCTTTGCCTAGGTACTGTCTGCTCGACTGTTCTGCAGGTCTCCCTCAGCTCACACACCACTCTTCGCAGGAATGCCTTCTGGGGCTCTATCTTGGACCCCCTTAAAGCAAAGATTTACCTTCAACAAAATTACTTCTAAGTGTCTACCGCGCCACGGCACAGCGGTTAATTAATGCGCTCGGCCGATCCGCAAAGCTCAGCGGCTGGAAACGACGGGAGAAAAAGGAGGCTTCGGCAGTTCACAAAGGCAGTTCTTTCCACCCTGCCCTATAGGGGCCTATGATGGCAAGCATCCTGGCTTGTCTAGTACAGTGCTCAGGGCCTCTCCCAGGCTGGCACGTTGATTGATTGAGGGAAAGATTGAACCCCCCGCCATGTTACCGCCTTCCCATCTTGGCAGAGCTGTGTTGTGTGCCCGAGCTCAGAATTTCCTACCTTCTTGGCCTTAGTGTTTTTCACCCACCAGAGCCCCAACGTGAGTGTAGAGGAGGGCATACTTTGAAACGGGAGGAACAGAAGAAGAATTTCCATCAGGTTTCAGTGCGCCTCTGGGCCTCATGCGTCCCCCAAAGCACAGCTCCGGGAGCGCCTCCACCGGACCTCGGCAACCTTGAGGGCTCCAGGGAGGGGCACGCTTGACCAGGAGGCGTCTCTCCTGTCCCCCCTCGCCCCTCACCCCCCCTCCGATCTCTTCCCAGCCGCCGGGATTCCAACAGCACCCCGCCCCGCCCTGGTCCTAGTGGAAGTCCGAGTGCCCGAAGACTGCAGGGGAAAAGGCGCCGTGGCGGCAGGTGACCTGCGTCTCCGGGCCCGCGTGCCACGCCGGGGACGTCGCCGGCACCCGCCAGCCCCGGCCCGGCCTCTGCAGCCATCTTCGAGGAGGAGGGCCGGAGGCGCGGTCTCGGGCCGCGGACCCGCCCTCGCCGTCCATCCGGGCCGCCCAGCCGAGCTCGCGCCGCGCCGCGCCGCGCCCGGGCTCCAC